>MJUT01013241.1:0-11700 GCA_002080005.1 Gigantidas platifrons
GTTGTGATTTGTTTTAGATACAACTACATAACTCTGTCTATGAAATGGAACTAAAACCAACTATTGGGACATCCACTATAATACATCTAAAGAAATCATGCATACTTTTGAGATGATCGGTAGATATATACAATGTATACAAATTAAAATAATGAGAACTATTGAGATGATTACTTGATATATATACACATATACTGTAAATTCAGAAATTAATGCGAAAAATGCGACAGGATGAACATCGCAATAATTAAAAGTCACGTTTTAATTTTTGCTATTAATATTCTATTACAACATGAATACCAATCACATTAATTAATCTCACATTATTGTCGGTTGTCGAAAATTCGCAATAATAAATTCACGTATTAATTTCTGAATTTACAGTATTGAAAGCATAAGGTTAAAGGGCAATTGTACATCCAATGACTACAGACAGACTATAGTTATGACAAAGTAACAGGTGAAGGTTATCTATTTTTACCCCAGACTTCATAACCTTGAACTGATCACAGCTATACCCTGTATACATATTAAAACATCAATGTCTTAGATAAAATGATATACAATAATTGAGACTTCCTTTGACATGATGATAATGACTTGTTCTGTTCAGACTTCCTTTGACATGATGATAATGACTTGTTCTGTTCAGACTTCCTTTGACATGATGATAATGACTTGTTCTGTTCGGACTTCCTTTGACATGATGATAATGACTTGTTCTGTTCGGATGTCTCTATACAATATACTGTTTTGAGTTTTGATCCTTGTGTGATTCAGCCAGAAGTGGACACATCCAGACAAGTGGATGACCTATAAATAGAACATATTTGAATCCACTGGATTGGATATGGATGTAAATGAACATAAAAAAAAACATCATTTTACAATTAGAAAACAGAGCAGTTGATGTTAGAGGAACTGATGATGCTTACTGTTTAAACTCTCTTTTCACAACAGGTCTTAGTTACTGAGATGATGAACACATCACCTCACAGTCATCATGAAGTCACAGTAATAGGAGGGTCAATGATAATAATCACTGTCACATTAGGGACAATGATGATGATCAGTCATCATAGTCACAGTAGGGTCATCAATGATGGTCAGTCACCGTTCAATCACAGTCACAGTAGGGTCATCAATGATAATCAGTCACCATGCAATCAGTCACAGTAGGGTCATCAATGATAATCAGTCACCGTGCAATCAGTCACAGTAGGGTCATCAATTATAATCAGTCACCATGCAATCAGTTACAGTAGGGTCATCAATTATAATCAGTCACCATGCAATCAGTCACAGTAGGGTCATCAAAGATGGTCAGTCACTGTACAATTAGTCACAATAGGGTAAATCAATGATAACCAGTCACCATGCAATCTCAGTCACAGTAGGGTCATCAAAGATGGTCAGTCACTGTACAATTAGTCACAATAGGGTAAATCAATGATAATCAGTCACCATGCAATCAGTCACAGTAGGGTCATCAAAGATGGTCAGTCACTGTACAATTAGTCACAATAGGGTAAATCAATGATAACCAGTCACCATGCAATCTCAGTTACAGTAGGGTCATCAATGATGGTCAGTCACCGTGCAATCAGTCACAGTAGGGTAAATCAATGATGATCAGTCACCATGCAATCACAGTCATAATAGGGTCATCAATGATGATCAGTCACCGTGCAATCACAGTCACAATAGGGTCATCAATGATGATCAGTCACCGTACAATCACTGTCACAGTAGGGTCATCACAAATGCATAAACACTATAGATAACTGGAGATGGATAAGTCAAAAACAACACCTGCGTATGGAGTTTACATTTCATTCATACATTAGTCTATGGCTTGTGTCCAGTAGTGTTTTAGTTCAGCAGCTGACACAAAGTTGGTCAAGGAAGGCTAAGTGTTCATAGGTTGAAGTCATCACTACAAATAGTCTATGGTCATCATCACAAACTGGTTGACCCTAATGAAATATTGATTTCTCATATGACTGGATCTTTTTTCCTTTTACATAGATTTATTCTTTCCTTTATCACCGTCAAGACTTATACAGGACTTGATTATGAGTAACACAGACTTATAAGGACTTGATTATGAGTAACACTGACTTATACAGGACTTGATTATGAGTAACACAGACTTATACAGGACTTGATTATGAGTAACACAGACTTATACAGGACTTGATTATGAGTAACCGGAGAGAACCACCGACCATAGGCAAGCAACTGGTAAACTTTATCACTTGCGGCTGCGAGTCGAGTGCACCCTTTTTTGTAATTTACAAAGCCGGNTTTCCTTTATCACCGTCAAGACTTATACAGGACTTGATTATGAGTAACACAGACTTATACAGGACTTGATTATGAGTAACACAGACTTATACCGGACTTGATTATGAGTAACAGACTTATACCGGACTTGATTATGAGTAACACAGACTTATACCGGACTTGATTATGAGTAACACAGACTTATACAGGACTTGATTATGAGTAACACAGACTTATACAGGACTTGATTATGAGTAACACAGACTTATACAGGACTTGATTATGAGTAACACAGACTTATACAGGACTTGATTATGAGTAACACAGACTTATACAGGACTTGATTATGAGTAACACAGACTTATACATGACTTGATTATGAGTAACCGGAGAGAACCACCGACCATAGGCAAGCAACTGGTAAACTTTATCACTTGCGGCTGCGAGTCGAGTGCACCCTTTTTTGTAATTTACAAAGCCGGGTGCGAACCCACGCCATATTGGTGATAGTCTTGTACGAGTTGTTAGATCCAGCGACCTAACTCATTGAGCCACCCGGGCCCCTGGACTTGATTATGAGTAACACAGAGGGCGTCTAATAAGAAACAGAAACTGCTTACTCTTCGCCCAGTACCCAGGAGTGTTAATGGTTTCGTGTTGTTCAACTATTTAGCTTTCTGAGTTTTGTTTGTCTTTGTCCTGCGTCTTGTGTGTTCAATGTTGTCTCTGGAATGTCCTTTCTAGATAGCCTCTTCAGTTTCTCTAACATTTATTCATATATAACATGTATTACGTTATACATAAACAATAATGTACATATTATGTATGTAAAATATAATACATGTTATATATGAATAAATGTTAGAGAAACTGAAGAGGCTATCTAGAATAGGCAAATAATTATAGTAATTCTCAAAATAATCCATGTGAAAACACAAGCTACACTTGGACTTTTGATTAATTAATCACTCCAATTAGTGATAAACAGAACCCAGTCATGTTTTAGGAAATGGGGACAATAAAAAGGGTACAAACAGAAGGCAACATCATGCACTCAAACAAGGACATGTAATATTTACACACACCCAAAGAGAGGTTCATTATTATTACCAAACTTTTGAGTAAGTTTTCTCTAAACAAACATAACATAACACCACCGTGAGGCTTTAATACTTTTATTTCTAACGTAATAAAAAAAAAATTAAATTAATTAAAATAAATAATCTGTATTACTTATCGAAAATTTACTATCAAATTCCTCTCTGAAACTTCCGAAAAAAATGGTCAAAAAGTTTACCTTCTCAATCCAGACCCTTAAATTCCCCAAGTGACCAAAAATTACAGATTCTAAAAACTTCACTTTTTTTCAAAATATGAAAAATGACCAAAAATTTAAACTACCAAAAATTAAAGTAATTATGGTACATATAAATTTACAATATATAATTACCTCTACCAAAAACTTCTTGTAACAAGTTATATGTTGACTTCTTTTCTCTCTTAATCCCTTCTTTTTTTACTTGTTCCACAAGTGTTTCGTCACTTAATATAGATGATATCTGAAATGATACAGATCACTCGTATTCATGCATTATTTGTATACAGTTCAAAATAACTTCCTACATATTGAAATATTAAGACATTTTTGTTTCATACAACTGTATAAGATAGATATTTTTGATAAAAAAAAGAAAGAAATAGAAATTGAAAAAAAATGTACGTCAGAGATATATCAATTAAAATAATAGAACCGCCTAGCGCATGAATGTGCGACGTATACCCCCGCACTTGTATAATATTTAGTTTTATATATTTATAGAAAGCAGCTTCGCAGTCTTTATGTATAACATACTTACAAGCCACATGCAAAAAATTATTTAAATCTATCCATGTTTACTAAAGTTATCGCATAAACAAGACACAATTCTCAAAATTTGTGATTTTTCAACCAAGATTTCCCCCCAAAACCCTTGCTTCAAATATTTCCATGTAAGAACCCATCCAAGATAATGATAATTACAAGTCACTTGCAAAATATTATTCAAATCTATCCATGTTTACTAAAGTTATCACGTAAACAAGACACAATTCTCAAAATTGGTGATTTTTCAATCAAAAACAAAGATTTTCCCCCAAAACATTTGCTTCAAATATTTCCATGTTAGAACCCATCCAAGATAATGATAATTACAAGCAACATGCAAAAAATTATTCAAATCTATCCATGTTTACTGAAGTTATCACGTAAACAAGACACAATTATCAAAAATGTTGACTTTTCAACCAAAAATTAACATTTTCCCCCAAAACCCTTCCTTCAAATATTTCCATGTAAGAACCCATCCAACATAATGATATTTACAAGCCACATGCAAAAATTTATTCAAATCTATCCATGTTTACTAAAGTTATCGTGTAAACAAGACACAATTCTCAAAATTGGTGATTTTTCAACAAAAATCTAAGATTTTCCCCCAAAACCCTTGCTTCAAATATTTCCATGTTAGAACCCATCCAAGATAATGATAATTAGAAGCCACATGCAAAATATTATTCAAATCTATCCATGTTTACTCAAGTTATCGAGTAAACAAGAAAGTGTGATGGACGGACAGACAGACAGACGGACGGACGGACAGACGGCCGCTATTACTATATCCCCTCACCGCTATCACGGGGGGATAATTACTTATACTGTAGTTTATATAAACAGATTTATTTAAACAAAATCAAATTTTAGCAGATTGACTTTTATACTGTATTAGAATTTCTGAATCAGATTGAAAAATCGCTGGACAAACGATTCTTAACTGTATATTCATTTTAATTTATATTCATGTTTGGGAAAGGATCAATTAAAATTCTGGAAACTACAAATAATTGGTTAGCCATGTGGTTAGAGTATTTATATTGTGTATGCCCATCATATTCCAAGTGAAATTTACATTTGTGTAACTAAGTTTATTTTTCATGTTGTTTATGTGTCTCCCTTCTTAAATAAATTGAGTAAGAAGTTTTTGATGCGATCTTCCATATTTTAAAATTTAATACATGTTGGTCAATTGAAAATATATATGTGTACAGGAATTTAATATACCTTTATTACAACATATTCACAAAAATGAAACACAAATAAGTCTCATCAACAGACTCAGAATTGTTTTTATTTTTTATTAATTAACACCAAAAAAAAAGGAAAATACAAAACATTGGTTTTCATATGTTTAACATTTGATGTAAAATGGACTAGTCTGGTCAGTAGATAAATAATAGACTAGTCCATATATATATGTGTATTGAGTGTCAGAAGTATGCAGTGATAAAATTGCAGGATTTTTGTCAGTACGAGGACAAAAACAAAAAAGTTTAAGATATATGTTTTTTTCAACATTAGGAATCAGAATCGAACACAAAATTAAGAATCGATCATCGAATCAGACACTGATGTCCGACTGATTAGTCGATGTTTCTGATTAGGGTTAGGGTTACTACTTAAAACTTTTGTTTTCTATTTAACCTACCTGATCACAGCCAATAGCTATCACAAACATTCCAAATAGTATACATTCTATTATCAGTATCACTGAATGTATCCTGAAAGAAGGGAGATAATTACATTCTATTAACAGTATCACTGAATGTATCCTGAAAGAAGGGAGATAATTACATTCTATTATCAGTATCACTGAATGTATCCTGAAAGAAGGGAGATAATTACATTCTATTATCAGTATCACTGAATGTATTCTGAAAGAAGGGGGATAATTACATTCTATTATCAGTATCACTGAATGTATTCTGAAAGAAAGGGGATAATTACATTCTATTGTAAGTATCACTGAATGTATTTATTACACAAGTCTTGTTTTTTATCTTACTTACAAACTACTGTATATAAGCTATAACTTACAGCTTGGTATGTTTATATGTGCTGGTCACACTTGGATCAAGTATCCAGGACACTATTACCATTGTGGTTGCATAACAACTAGCCATACCTATCAAAATATGTTTGTCAAATACTGTAGTGAATTGTTTTACCAATGTACAAAATTAATAATATTTTAGCAATTCTTTCAAAATACACTAAAATAATATGTCATTATTGCTAATTCAAAAAGAAATCGAAAATTTATTGCTAAATAACAATAGTTTTATAACAGTCAATTTTATAAGTTCTATTATGTTTATCTTAAATATGGTAACCAACATGAAAGTACGATAGATGAACAATTTTTATTAAAAGAAGAGTTTGAAGATACGAAAGGGGTAAATAGAAGTTGTAAATCGAACAAGAACAGCGAAAACAAAGGCCAAAAGAAAAAGAACACTACACAGAAACCTAAAGATCGAGCAACACGACCCCAAATAACATCTGGGAGTGAACTTGGGTGCTTTGTAGGTGAAAGCAGTTCCTGCTCCACATGTTGCACCCATTGTGTTACCTATGAAAATAACCTGTTAAACTTCAGGAACAAAGTATTCGTGACCTGTTTACATATGAAGTACAACCATGAACTGACTTCTCAAAGAGCAAATACACGTCTCATTATTAAAATGTCTTTTAGTATGCCAGTAATAATTTGCAGATATAACATGTAAACCTTGTTTGAATAATTAGTGTCTGTAAAACAAAATATTAAATATTGAATAAGATACTTTTCATGTTGATCTTGATTTAATTGATTTTTATTGTGTTTAATGCCACTTTCAGCAATATTTCAGCTATATCATGGCGACCAGTTTTAGTGGTGGAAGAAGCCGGAGTGCCCAGAGAGAACCACTGACCATGGGCAAGCAACTGGTAAACTTTATAACTTGCGGCTGCAAGCCAAGTGCACCTTTTTTTGTAATTTACAAAGCCAGGCGCAAACCCATGCCACTTTGGTGATAGGCTTGTATGAGTTGTTAGGTAATCCAACTACCTAACTCCTTGAGCCATCCGGGTCTTCAATGTTGATCTTAATGTTTGTATATAATAGGTAGCTGGTGACATAAGCTTGTAGGTTTGACTTTCAAAAATCAGTTAAGAGGAACACTATACAGATATTTATCTTTGTAGCTGGTGACATAAGCTTGTAGGTTTGACTTTCAAAAATCAGTTAAGAGGAACACTATACAGATATTTATCTTTCACTCATTCTCTTTTATCAGTCATTGACTTGATAATGTTTTGTCATATACAGTCAATGACAGAAATATAGATTTTCTGGTACCACTTTCACATGTTTTACCTGTTGAGCTTTGGGAAACTAGTTGTAAATCTATTCACTTACTGTTGACAGGAAATATCAAAAAAGACAAACAAGGTATTATTATTCAGGGGTTGAAAATTCCTCAAGTCCGACGCCCGGTACTAGAAAATTGAAACATCGGGATTGCCGTTTTTCCATGGAAAAAGCCCGTCGGGCATGCCTTTAAAAAAATTAAAACTCCACTTTTTTCTAAACGTCTTGTTTTCAATTCAAATCACATGCAAGTTTTTGTCAATCGTCTCCTTTCACTGTAAATAAGTACTAAAAAGCTATTTTAAGAACGGTAATACACATCCTGGATGGATCGATATTCCTCATGAATATTAATGAGTTCCGAATCACCTATACGCTTCCCACATAGGTCTATGTAAAGTCAAGTGTCGGAATAACATTGATCAATCGTATGTTTATGTTGACAACTTTTGAGAAAAATGTCGTTGTTTAATTTTAATTTTACAGTCAAAAAAGCGGAAAAACGGAAAGCAGATGACAGGCCAACGGATCCTGAAACTCCCAGTAATAAAGATCTTAAGTATGATAGGGAGAAACAAACGAGAACATTTCAAAACTCATAGATAGATAAATTTCCTTGGATCTTCTTTGACGATAATGCTCAGAAAATGTACTGCAAGTACTGTAGAAAATTTCCACACTTGTCAGATAGGAACGATGCCCTTACTCGGGGAACTAAAAATGTACGCATTGATGGACTTAAGTTACATGATAAACACCAGGAGCACTTGTTATGTGTCAAGCATTGGTTTAAGGAACTTGATGATCCCCAGGCAGCTGCCGGCCCTTCACAGGCCTTTGCTAACTTTACCCTGGCTACAAATTGGGACTTGGCAAATCACTGACCGGGCTTGGGTTAAAAAAGTTGAAAAAGCCCTGGGCTTGGGCTTGCCCAAAATAATTGTCAACCCCTGTTATTAATTATAATTTTATTATTTATTTCAAAATATTACTGCCCCTTGATAAATGTGATTTCTCTGCAGGATAAGTACAATATTAATGCAGTGTCTTTAAATATATCTTAATGTTTATGTCTATTTTGATGCAAAACTGAAGAAAGCTCAGTAAATCTCTCAGTTTTTAAGTCTCATACAAATTTTCTTATTCTAAAATGCTTCTTATTGTCTTTATACATCTATACTCTATGTACACATGTCTAACAGGAACAATATGCAGATATATACAGGGGTGTGGAAATATCTGATCTGAGAACTTGTCCCCGGGCAAGTCAAAATGGAAATTTTACTTGTCCGAATAAAAAGTCACTTGCCCAGACTTTTTTTTTGGTGAATTGGTACTATGCCTTACATATATGTTGATTTATTGAGTTGATTTGTTAATCATTTAACTTATTTCCAATTAAATATTTGTTCTTTTGCAAAAGCTAATTTTATTGTCTAAAGTCGTAAAGAAAAGTTTCCTTGTATCGCAACCACGGAAAATCGATTAATGATGTTTGTTGAAAATCACGTTTTCGTTTCTTTTCGTATTGTTTGTCCTTCTCCGCCTGCGACTTTCATTTCAGCGATTTATCATTATTTGGAGCAGTAGCAACCGATTCTTTTCTTGGTTTATGACAAACTTGTCCATCTTTCGAAAAATCAATAATTCAATTTCCGGTATACAGAAGATAAAATCTAGGCGTCGATCCCAAGTCAATGAAAAATGCTAATACAAAAGCTTGAAAATCCGAAGTTGCGTACCTAATTTGTCTGTCTAAACAATCGATTTTAGTCATAAACTTTTAACCGACATATAGTTACAGACTGTCATATTTGATGATCTTTTGACAATTATCAAAAGAAATTTTATTCCCCCCTAAGAGAACAAGGCAAATTTTCACTTGTCCACGGACAACCAATACACAAACATTTACTTGCCCGGTCGGTTATGTGTACGTGTCGGGCAAGTCGGGCATGGCATTTCCACACCCCTGATATATATATATATATATATTGGTGTCTGAAAAAATCTAATTTATTTGTATCAACTTTAGAAAGAGTTGTAAAAGCGAGTCTTTGGCTAGCTTTTCTGCCCTGTTTCACAGCAAATGCAAATGAATTTTATTTTTTTTTCTGAAAATGCACATATATTGTGTTTATACCGCCACTGCAATGTCAAAAAGCCAAGAAAAATTACCAAATTGTCTATTGTCTCAAAAGAGCAGAAACTAGCCTAGTGGAATTGTTTTTGATAGTGTCCTCTGTGAGTATGATTGCTGTCATATTTAAAAATAAATACAGATTAATACATGGGCATTTCCATATTGGCCTGGTTATCATCCCGAGACACCCATATTGGCCTGAGACAAAGTCAAGGGCCAATATTGGTCGAGGGATAATAACCAGGCCAATATGGAAATGCCCATGTATTAAACTATTTATTATAAACCGGTACTTCCGATATCTGCAGACGTAAACACCGGAAGTTGTTTATTTTGTCTGAAATGCACAAGGGGCACCTAATAACCAGTTATTTTCCCGGGATGTGAAAATATGGACAGTTTACTTCCGGTCATATTGGTCATACAAAAATGCCTTTATTTTAACTAAGTATGTAATAAATATATATATATACATACAGTGTACTCAGACTTAAACACATGTCTTATGTCTATCCCTAGATTTGCTATACAAGACAAGGTAATACTTGGAAGCTTTATTTTTATACAGCGGATATGGCAGAGTGGTCTCAAGGGCTGGACATTATACATTTAAGGCCCTTGTTGTAGGGAGATATGAAGCTTCGCCCTAGAGAAATATGACTTCTTCGGGTAAACAAACCTTCATATCTACAACAAGGGCCATAAATTGTTTATTATAAAGAAATTATACACACAACAAAACATTTTTTTAAACTAATTTAACATTTTATTCAATTTGTGTAGTTGTTTATGTTGATGGTTACATTGCAGTTATCTGAAAAATAAGGATTGTAACTATACATTCCACGATGTAAGAAATTTTCTTTTGTGTCCATTTGTATGGTGTTGTTTGTTGCTTTCAAGTCTGAATTAGTTTTTTTGACGACGTCGCTATGGGATCACGCGGTAGCGGGATACATGATATTTATTTCTGCGGAGCACGCGGTCTAGGGATACATGAAGTTTTGTCTTCCTGACATGTGATGTTTTTAACTAATCACAGACACTCTTATATCTATGAGGTATAATAAAAGGCTAAGGGATTGGTGCTGCAGTGTATCAATGGTGGGAGTTCAAATCCTGTCGAAGGAGTCTAACAAAAAATTTGTCAGCTCAAAAATCTTATTCTAACACAGACTTATATATGTATGTAACAAAATACTTACCAACATAAAATAAAAACTGTATAAAATACTTCTGATTAAATTCACCAACACAATTATTTATCCTGAAAAATAAAATAGACCAAACTGACCTTATATTGCTCACACTACTATAGATTTAAGTTCTAGAGTACCAGCACCTGTAATATTTATATCTGAAAACTAGTTAATAGTGGGTTAAACACCTGTAATATTTATATCTGATAACTAGTTAACAGTGGGTTAAACACCTGTAATATTAATATCTGATAACTAGTTAATAGTGGGTTAAACACCTGTAATATTTATATCTGATAACTAGTTAATAGTGGGTTAAACACCTGTAATATTTATATCTGAATTCAAAAAAAATTAGAAAAAGTGCAGGAAAGAGCACTCCGTTTTGTATATGAAGACTATAATAGTTCTTATGAGGAATTACTACAAAAAGCTATGGTGCCTTCCTTGCAGATTAGAAGAATGAGAACCATGGCTTTGGAAACATATAAAATAATTAATAAACTTGCACCTGTCTGTCTTCATGATCTTGTCCATATGAAAAACTCCAAATATTCTTTCAGATACAACAACATTTTGGAAATACCACAGATCAAATCCACACGGTACGGTAAAAAATCTTTCAGCTTTGCTGCACCTACATTGTGGAACAGTCTGCCTGATCATTTCAGGACTGAAAATAGCTTTTCTCAATTCAAGAGTCTTTTGCAGTCCTGGAATGGGTCCAAATGTCGCTGTTCTGCATGTAGATGATTATAATTTTGCTTCTGGTTTGCTTATATTATATATTATCATTTAAATTTGTTTAGTTTGGCTTGAAAATTGTTTATTCCTTTTTTTTTTT
>MJUT01013246.1:16893-79979 GCA_002080005.1 Gigantidas platifrons
GTATCTTTTACCATTTTCATATAAAACCCCGTAGAACGATGCCACCCGAGACCGTTTATTTTCGCGCTAAAGTGGAAACAAAAAAATGTTAAATTCTGGAGTTATCTCCCATTGATGTATCGTCGCTACCATTTTATCCTCCATCCTTTTCTTTTAACTCACGACAATTATTAAATATTTATTTAATTATAAAGTAAGTAATATAAGAATTTTTCAAATTCAACATTTTTTTTTATGGGCGCAATTTCTAATTTGGAAAGTCGCCGTCAAAAAATCATATAATCTAATCACAACATCGAGAACATGTTATACATATTCATAATTTAAACGCATGCGCGTAAATGACGGTGTATTTACAGAAATACACGAGATGGATGCCTTTTACCTGAAAATAACGACATTTAAAGTAAAACATTATGAAAAAAATCATTTTTTCTGATAAATACCATTATTTTCTACCAAATGAGTGGTAATTTCGGTAACATTATTGGTAATTTCGGCAACTTTTTTGGTAATTTCGGCAAATAGTGGTAATTTCGGTATTTATATGCACTGCTGAGTAATGTTACATTACAGTGTGGGAAACCATTTTTTTCAAACACTTGCCAAAATGGCGAGTGGATTGAAACAAGTACTCGCCAAAATGAAATAGAGCTCGCCATGTTTGGAGAGTGACATTTTTTTTTAAACTCGCCAACAAATACCAAATAAACAATACAGTAATGTTCAACAATTTATTTTGCAGATTTTGACAAGTCATTAACTTGGTCAAAAAGGATCAACACTCTCTTAAGAGCTGCGTTGATCTCTTATTCCTCAATTTCGTTGTCTTCGTCTTCATCAAGTACGGAAGCACAGACTTTTTAAGTTTTGATACGCAGTATAAAACATGTATGTCAAATCTGGTTCTGACACATATTTAACTTTTTGTTTTTGCGTAGGTTTTCGCTACGAATTCGTTTTAAATATTTCAAAACCAAATTATTGTATTTGCATTAATTTTAAAAGTCATCACATCTATTTTTTATGAAACAATATTTCATTTAATCGTGAAATCGACCTTGGCAAAATTATGCGGGTCGGGATTGTATACTTAATTTTTCTGTAGAGAAAGTGTCATGATCTCCAACGTTGGAGGTAAAAATAGATACGATACATGACGGAATGTTTTCTTATCGAGCAATGATTAATAAAATGTTGGATAAATGACACAGTTAACATATGTTTTAACTGTTTGGGAGCTATGGTATTTTAAAGCTGTATACCAGTTATCGTGGCGAGCGTTTTCAAGTTCCTACTCGCCTTACAACTGTTACTCGCCAGACCGGCGAGTATAAAGTGGATTGTACTCGCCACCCGACATTTCCACTCGCCGTTGGCGAGCGGTCGTTTCTCACACTGCATTAATGTAACTAAATAACCCACGATGGTCAGAACAGGAAAACTAGTCACATTGAATGTTGGTATGTGAGATATCGTCATCAAGGTATGATCACTCTCGAGGTGGGGGGATTGTAACGGAATGCTGCTCTTCCTGTTGTATTGTTATTATCCTGGCATTACCAAATTTTGATAACGTAACAACTTGTTGGCTTATGTCATGCTTCCCGTAGATTTTTTGTATGAAATACTTTAATAAACTTAAATTACTAATATAGTTGTTTAACTGTACAAAAAGAAGAAACATCTGATAAACAGCTTGGCTGGTGTCAATCTTATGAAGTGTGTTGTTGTTTTTACCGGAAAGAAAATGGCATATCCTAATTTCGATAGGGGAGATAATTTCAACTGATTCGGTCCTAATAAAAAGTCGTCCCCGATATATCTCGGCCCAAAAAATGTTGACACTAATCATCAAGTTCGAAGATACTGTGAAGTAAAAAAATGTATATATATCTTTTTTTCAAATATTTTTTTTCTCTCAAAAATTGCAGACTGTTAGAAATGTAGAAAAATTAAATATGTTATGAAGCCTCAAGATGACCTTTGATTGTAGTTGATAAAATTCGAGATTTTTTTTAATGGAAAAAAATATTTAATTTAAAAAAAATAAATATATACAGACATAAACTTACAAAAAAATCATAGATTTAATTAGCTTTTCATTGCTAGCACTTTATTCTCACTTCTGTAAGTTGCCACTCTTTACAGACATCTCTGAACGTCATTTGAACAATTTCATAATATGACACCTTTGGTTTTCTACAGTATACTTTTTATTTTTGGACAGGGATTCCACTATGTACTATTTTTAGAATACATTTTGTATATTAGCATAGATGCAGACGATCAAGACAGTGACAGTTCAGTGGATTCTAATTAAGTTTTCATGATGAAAATCAACGTTTTACAGTCAAATCAAAATGGTATTAGTGAAAATATAGTTTTTCTAGTCTAGGAGGAATAAAATAAGTTACTCACTTCTTTTAAAGACATTTTCTAGATTTTTGTTTACTTGTGGTAGACGTCAACACTAGGTCATTCTATACTGAAAAGTTCCGGGTGATGACGTCAGTATCCGAATGCGATACTAAAAATACTGACCTATCGAAATTAGGATCTTATCGAATTGCGGACACTGCACAATATAGGAACCATAGTAGGTTCATAGCCAACCCTGCTCACTGCGTTAGTGGAGATCTCGTTTAACTCAGTTGGTAGAGCGGTAGCTTACAATGCGAGAGGGCCTGGAATCAAATCCCATCAAGGACATTGTATTTTTCAGAGATAGAATATGTTCTACTGTTACATGTACATTATACTTCTTCTTCTTCTTTTACCAATTATTGACCTACTTCTTCAAACTGTTGAAGTAGGTCAATAATTGGTAGAAGAAGTAGAAGTATCAACAGTCATGACATTTGACCCAATTCTAATTTCAGGTGAAAAACGTTGTTGTCAAATTACTGAATCCTAGAAACAAATATATTATTAAGTACTGAATATCAAATGCAATAGCTATTTTTAAACGTCAATAAAAGATATTTATATGACATGAAAAGTCAAGATATATTTTTTTTAATGGCAATAATTTAATTTGGGCTGACATCAAACTCCCTTTGAAGTTCATTTCGTTTCCCTAACAATTGTTATTAAGATTCTACTTCAACATTCAACCAATATCATTTATGATGATAATGTTATTAAGCGGTTAGGGTTATGTTTGTGTTTAACGCCACTTTCAAAGCAATATTTCAGTTATATCTTGGAGGAAACTGGAGTACATGTACCTGGAGAAAACCACCGATAAGTCGTAAGTCGTTGACAAACTTTATCAAATAAACTTGTCTGGAGTACACCTCGCCATTAACGGGATTGGAATTCACAACTTTAGTGGTGATAGGCACTGATTGCTACATAATATTATTGATACAAATTAAAGCAAAATCTGTATTGTGTACCGCAGTACTAACAATGTATTTCTGTTGAAATCACTCTGGGTGGTGAAATTTTACCTTAAAATGTAAGTGAAATACCAGAAGATAACACCTTATACATTGCATAGAAATACACTGACAGAGTCGTAAATGTAAGTTGCATATCTGAAAAACAGAAACACACTGTAAGTATTAGTAATGTACATATCAATCATGACCAAGTAAAAGCAAGTTGCATAATACTTATAGGGGCCATCATGGACGTGATCATATGCTAGTTGGATTTATAACTACCTACATGTATGCCATCAACATACTGTGATACTCAACAATATTATGTGATAAAGTTTCTCAGTGACTTGTGGCAGGTCGGTGGTTTTCTCCAGGTACTCCTGTTTCCTTCACCAATAATATGATATAACCAAAATATTGTTGAAAGTGCCGTTAAACACCATAAACCTATAACCCTTAATTCAAAGTTTGTCTGGTCTGTGTTAGTATAGATGAAAAATTGCTGAAAATGGAAGAAAGCAAACTGATGAAGTAAGTTTTTTTGTGTATTCAAACACATGTTGATGTCTTGTTTTATTATTTATTTGCAGAGAAAATGTACCACAAGGGGGGTGATGGGAAATCCAAAGGGTTTGGTTTCCCAAGCTTTGCTCTGGGGAGTAGTAAGAAAGATGAACACAGTATCGGAACTGAAATGGCTGGCCTAGGGAGTATGCCACAGAACACAGCATCTAAGTTCATGCCCGGTCGATCCTTTGGCTATCACACAAATATTGGTAAAAAACGAGCTGCAAATGAAGATGAGTAAGTAGAAAAATGTATCATTATCTAATCACACTTCCTTCACATATATCCATCGGTTGTCTAAACAATTCTATCAATGAGCTACACATATTGATATCGACTGTTGTAAAAATTCTCTACACATACAGATTGCCGTTGTCTTAAAATTACATCAATTCCCTGTAGCTACACATAGGGTCAGACTGGCCATACAAGCTTATCGGCAATGCCAGGAGGGCCGCTCAGATTAGCAACATATTAATGAACAATGGTTGGTCCGACCTGATGGGTTTAGGTTTAGGTTTATGGTGTTTAACACCACTTTCAACAATATTTCAGTTATATCGTGGGCTTGTGGTAGTCAATTTAATTGGGGGAGGAAACCAGGGTGCTTAGAAAAAACCACAGAGCTGCCGCAAGTCACTGACAAACTTTATCACATAATATTGTATCGCCTGAGGAGGATTCGAAGTCACAACTTTAGTGGTGATAGGACTTGATTGCACAGGTAGTTAGAAAGCCAACTACCATACGATCATGAGCTGTCATAGAAATTTTCATTTGAATTGAACCTCTTTTAAGAGGTCACCTGTCTTATACGGCTACTTTTTCTTTGTCCCAAAGGTGTCCTCTTAATACAGGTTTGACTGTATTCTGTAATTCAATTTGAGTTCTTTTGTAGATATTTTGACCTGGAGGATGAAGAAGAAAATTTAGAATATCAACCAGCTCCAGGTAGTCCTGGGGCAGATGGTAATAAGAAAGATGATAGTGATAGTGATGACCCACTGGATGCCTTCATGGCTGATATTGAGGTATGAGGGGTCGTCGTGATCGTATGATATGGAATGGTGGTATTATTTTTCAGTGTGTTACATTGTTGTTTATCTACAATTGTGCACTTGATGTAATTATTTTTGCCCTTCTGGGAGGGCCATCCTGGTTGTAATCATATATGGTAGTTTGATTTACAACTACCTATGCATTCATTTCCTATTATCACTAGCGTTGTGAGTTCGAATCCTGCTCAGGTCTAGGTGTACTTTATACAACATTATGTGATACAGTTTTGTCAGTGACTTGCGGCAGGTCGGTGGTTTTGTCTGGGTACTTCGGTTTCCTCCATCAATAAAACTGAACGCCACGATATAACTGAAATATTGTTGATAGTCCTAAAACATATTGTAAAGTCTCATAAGACATAACTTAGGACTTGTCTTAGGACACTTTCTTGAAATTGGGGCCAAGATTTTGTTTGTTTGTTTGTTTGATGGTGTTTAACAATATTTCAGTTTTATTGGTGGAGGAAACTGGAAGACCGGTTCACCCAGAGAAAATCACTGACCTGTCACAAGTCATTGACAAACTTTATCACATAATGTTGTACACCTCGCCCTGATCGAGATTCGAACTCACAATATCAGTGGTGATAAGCACTGATTACATAGGTAGTTGTATATCCAAGACAATATGTAAAGTGAGAAGAGAAAGCTCTTAATAAAACATCAAACTCTAAACTATTAAGTCATTATGTACAGTGCTGTCAGAGATATAGCGTGATAAATGACTTTGATAGACATATCACTTATTTTGGTGATTTGGAGATTTAGATATATATTTTTTTCTATTAAATATATCTTCAAAATTTCTTTTACATTTAGAGTGTTACTTACTATCACCACAAAGGCATAATACATATCAAAATAAGTAAATAGATTTAACAGACTAGGGCTGTAACGATATGCCTACCTTACGATACGATATGTATCGCGATACAAGGGTCATGATACGATATGTTTTGATGCGATACATTTTAAGTAGAAACTATAAACTTGTTTGGTCTTCATTTTCAGTGTTGTATCTTATTCCATGTGTGGTCAGATTTTTTGTATAGATGATGTTTGTTATTAATCTCTGTGTTATTTATATGTTCCTTACACAAACTATAATTTGGGGTGTTCAAAATAATTACATGGGAAAAGGATTTTTCAAAGCATTGAATTTGGTACACTTATTGTATACCACCCCCAGATACTTTTGCTTGGAACAACCTTATGTGAAATGTAGAAATATCAACCTGTTTACATTGTTTTGCAATATTTAATGAACTCTCAGAACTCAAGTTTAACAATTAACATTTCTAATACAAGTAAGTTTAAATCAGGTCACGTAATGTTAAACTTTGGTAGAAACACTTGCAAAGCATATTTTACAAATGGATTTCGATTTGTCAACCTTTCCATCGACTTCCGGGAAGCCGAAATACTTCCAGACTGCTGACCTAAAGAAAGCAGGTGGATCTATTAATTTGGGTTTGCCCTGTAGCTCCAATGCCACTTCAAGTTCTTCAGCATTTTCTGACATAGCCATGTGAACTTTGTACGATAAACAAGCTTAATTTGTAAGACGTAATTTCAAAAAGGTAATTCTAACCACCAGAACATTCCAGACTGAAGCTGAACCGAAATACGGATCAAATGAATCGAAAATCGAACTAGATGAAAATATTGCGGTTCATCGAAATTTTGGTGAATCATTTCACCTCTATAACAGACCAAAAGATATATTCAGTATCACTATGGAGAGTGATATGTCTACCACAGTGATTTATCATGCTATATCTGACTGGACTGTATAGCCTATTTGTATTTATTAACAATAAATATATTTTATTTTGTATAGAAAGAAGTCTATGAGCAGGTAGATGAAAAAGTAAAACCAAAAGAAAAGAAACAGGAAAAGTAAGTCATATGTTATATACAGTGAAACCTGCTTTAGTGACCACCCCTATTAAGCAATAACTTGTATTATCCTGCAATGACAGCATTTACCGACCAATATAGCCTGCCCAATATTTTTTTTGATATTGGTCAGTTATAAATAGAATATAATTTTATATTTGGCAAACTCATTGGGGCACATTGGGGGATATTGTTTTCAAATACATACACAAAATTATTTCAAATACTTTTATCATCGTCCAGTAAATGTTTATTTACGATTTAAAATTGCAGGATAAATACAATACATGTGCACTGTCGAAGCATATAGGTAAATGTGTATTCGGCGCGAAACGTGGGAAAAGGCTCATCGAAGCCTCGCCTTTTCCCCTGTTTCTAAGCCTCATACACATATTACCTGTATGCTTCGACAGTGCACAAGTATTGTATATTTATGTGACCTTAATATTTATTTCCCTTCACAGTGCATTTCATATCAATTAAACCTGTATTAAGTGACCACCTGTCTTATGTGACCATATTTCAATGTTCCCTTGGAAGGTCACATAAGACAGGTTTTAATGTACAATACATTTTGTAATACAGGTAAAGTCAAACCTGTATTAAGAGGTCACCTTTGGGACAAAGAAAAAGTGGCCTTATAAGACAGGTGACCTCTTAAAAGAGGTTAAATTCATATGAAATTTTCCATGACAGGACAAGACAAAAATGACCTTTAAATAGAGGGGACTGCTTAATAAAGGTGACTGCTTAATACAGGTGACTGCTTAATAGGGATGACTGCTTAATACAGGTGACTGCTTAATACAGGTGACTGCTTAATAGAGGCATGTTTTACTGTATTTGCTTTCTGGTAAATGGGTAAAAAATATATAACAGTTGCTGGATTTTAACATTTTCTACTTGAAAATAATATCACCACAGTGTGTGCACATCAGGTACCAAGTTACATTTTTGACCCTAATATACATGAGAAGTTTGAATTGCGTTATTATTCCTTTTATGGTTGCAGAGTTATTCCCCATAATTAAAAAGAAAATGATTTTTTGATTTTCATTCCCTTACTTCTCCTATCATTCTGAAATATTTGCACAAAGGTTTTGACTATATTGATCTTGTATGTTTCCAGAGTTATGCCTCTTTAAAGAATAGCAAAATCATTGTTTCCATGCTCTAACTTTAGTTTCTCATAGCCGTGAATTTTTTTTAGTGTTTTTAACATAATATACAAATTTGGTTATTTTTTCTTTAATTGTTCCACAAGGTTTTGTCCCTTCATTACATGAAAAAATTACATATTTGTTGTTTTTCTTTCTGTGACATTGGTCAAATGTCTTAAAGCGACAAGAATATGAGGATAAATTAATATGATTGTAGTCATTTGTGAATTTACTGGATTTGATATTTTTATAGGTACTCTTTTATTATATGTTTATTAATTGAAATACATGAAGAACATATTGTATATCATATGTGAATATGACATAAAAATCCATCGTTAACTCAAAAATTCAAAAGTTCGGGAATCAATTTTATTGCTGTTCTTTATCTCACAGGTACCAAGGTTACCCTGAGTTATTCAATGATAAATGTAAGTCAGACAGCAAAGTACCGTAATTGTTTGACATTTCTGAGCCTGATAAATATTGTTGTACATAATTTATTGCCTAGCTTACCTCTGCTGACATACTATTAGTTCTGATGATATCATCTGTCCAGTAGTTAGCACTTCAGCACTGACATGGTTCATTAGATTATTATTGCAATTTAATGTTCCTAAATAACATAATTATTATTCAAACTAAGGTTCTCCTCTCTCAGGCATAGGTGACCTTTAACCCCTTTTGACTGCCCTGTTTAGGCCCTTTGGTTTTCTTGTACACGAAGACTTGAATAATTTGGCTTTCTAATCTTTTGACTTTGACTTTTGGTATTTAATGCCACTTTCAACAATATTTCAGCTATATCATGGCGACCAGTTTTAATGGTCGAAGAAGTCTGGAGTACTCGGAGAGAACCACCGACCATGGGCAAGCAACTGGTAAACTTTATCACTTGCGGCTGCGAGTCGAGTACACCCTTTTTTGTAATTTACAAAGCCGGGCGCGAACCCATGCCATATTGGTGATAGGCTTGTATGAGTTGTTAGATCCAACGAGCGTACTTGATGAAGGTTATAACAGAAGTTTGTTGTCCACACTAAATTAGATATCTACATTTTTAATACAGTTTGTTTGTTTAAAAAAATTAATTTTAAAATGTTTAAGTATTAAGAAATAATGTTTCTATATGAAAATTGTTTTATTCTATGATAATTTGTTTTTATAATGTACTTATTAAAGGGAGATAAATCTGTTTTACTTTTCAAAGGGAGATAAGAGATGATATTGAACAGGAGGATGTGCAGGAATCATTTTTTCGATACATGGAGGAGAATCCAAATGCAGGAGTCATCCATGATGAGGAGGATGAAGTAGAATATGATGATGAAGGAAATCCTATTATTAAAAATAAGGTAGAAAATACCATTAATTACAATTAAATCTCATTTTCTTGAATTTGGAAATTCAAAATTTCACAATATCAGCACATCTGTTATTGAAAGTGAATTCTGCTTTTAGATGTTGACAAGTTTCAGATCTAAATTAAGGCTTATTTACGTTATATATGTTTATTTGTGAATAGTGGTATCCAACACATATCGTGTTTTGTTTTTCTATGTCTTGTTTACCCTGTGTTGCCAGTTTCTCTGGATTGTCCATTTTTGATTGCCATTTCTGTATTCTCTAACCTTTATTTAGTAGAGTTAGAATTAACATGAATACTTATTTATGTAGATCTAGAGTTTGTGTTGTTCAAATATGATCAACATTATTATTACTAAATGTTATTTTCCATGGTTCCTTTAGATGAATTTTCGTTAAAATAATTTAACTATATTTGAATGAAAATTGATGGATGCCTTCTTTACCATTATCCAACATTGTACAATGTATTTGTAAATTAGGTCGTTAATAAAAACGGAATTCTGAAAGTGATTTTTGACTTCGGGACAAGTTCGGGTACATATGTTTTTTTAGCAGTTAGAGTCAAGCCTGTCTTATGCGACTTTCCAAGTGAACATGATAAGGTCACATAAGACAGATGGTCGCTAAGTACAGGTTTAATAAATATGAATTGCATTGTGATGGGAAATTAAATTAAGGTCACATAATACAAGATATTGCTTAATAGAGGTGGTCACTAAAGCAGCTTTGACTGTAGTTATTTACTAAAATCTCCAATAAGCTGTGTTGCCATAAAATATTTGTTAATTTTTTTCTTTAGATGATAGATCCACTTCCTCCAATAGATCATTCAGAAATTACTTATGAACCACTTGAAAAGAATTTTTACGAAGAACACCAGGAAGTAGCTGCCTTAAGTGAAGCACAGGTCATAGATTTACGGAAAAAATTGGACATCAGGGTAAGAAATAGTAATAGAAACTATTCATAAAAATATAGATATCAAATTTAGTGCTCAACACGTTTCTGGAATAACCTTCATCAGGTACGCTCACAATCAAAAGATTTAAGGAAAAAATTGGATATCAGGGTAAGAATTAGGGTAAAGGTTATGGTGTTTAATGCCACTTTCAACAATATTTCAGTTATATTGTGACAGGCAGATTTATTGATGGAGGAAACCGGAGTCCCTGGCGACACCACTGACCTGCCGCTAGTCACCGACAAATGGTAAGAAGTAGTCATAGAAACTACTAATAAGAACGTAGATATCAAATTGAGTGCATAAAGATAGGAAAGCCATTTATTCCATATGTCAGGTTTTTGTACGTCTATAAAACCCTTGGAGGGGGGGGGGGATGACATTGCTGTGATCAAGTGGTAGATGGATTTATATCTGCTGATGCAATCAGTCCCTATTACAGCTGAAGTTTTATATCTGCTGATGCAATCAGTCCCTATCACAGCTGAAGTTGTGCTGATTCTATAGTTACTATTGTTTTATTTCTGGAAACAAGTTTGTATTTTTACTATTTATTTCAGGTGTCTGGGTTTTCTGCTCCTAAACCAGTTTGTAGTTTTGCTCATTTTGGCCTTGATGAGACATTGATGTCTGTTATCAGAAAACTAGAATACACACAGCCAACACCTATACAGGCACAGGTAATATAACCACATATACAGAGTTTATACAGGCACAGGTAATGCAACCACTCATACTACTACTATGCTGACACTTGTATCCACACAACACACTCACACACACATAAAGACACATATTCCCGCAGCCTACATTTTTACACTACAGAAAACTGTATTGGTGGTGTAATAGTTAGCATGCTTACCTTGAGTGCGGTAGATCGTTGGTTTGAGCTCCGGTTGGGTAAAACCAAAGACTACAGAATTGGTATTTGTTGGTTCACCCCTAAGGACGCAGCATTAAGGAGAAAGAACAAAGACTGGTTGGCTCAGAATCAGAATAATGTGTCTGAGTGGAGCGACATGTCTACCCAGGGACTATTGTTTCAGTGTGTTGGCACTATAAAATTCCAACTCAGCGTATTGGTCTAGTACAAAGCGGACATCATCATCATTTCATCTCATCAAATCTCACTGAAAAATTGCTGAATTGGGATTAAGTAACAATCACTCACTCACTTACATGTATACTATAGGAACCGATATATGGTGAGTTTAGAGTATTGCCATTGGTGGGTTAAAGTTTCCATTAGCAAGACATTGGTACATATGTTAACCAATGGAAGCTACCATTGGCTACCATCCTCATTTGCTCTTAATTATTCTTAATAAATTCTGTCAATAAAAATATTGTTCTACTTTGTATTTATGAATGTTTCGTGGTATTATCGTGAAGTTTAGAATTTGACAATTGTTTAGTAATTCTGGAGCTATCTTGTTATACTATATTCAGTTATGGAGAACATTATATTGTTTGTTGCTACAGCGAAACCTGTCTAAACCGAACCCTGAATATGTCGAAATTGTGTGTAAGCTGAAGTCCCAATGTAGTTCCAATGTCTATTTTGAACACAAAAGTTGGCCCTAAGGAGATTCGTTTTAGACAGGTTTCTTTGAACCTACATATTTTTTTTACAGGGTGTACCAGTAGGATTGAGTGGTCGTGATATTATTGGTATTGCTAAAACAGGGAGTGGTAAAACTGCAGCATATCTCTGGCCAATGCTTGTACATATCATGTTACAGGTAGGTAGAGTTACATCTCCTGTTTTTGTTTTATGCTTCTAAGCTGTTATAATCTTATTGAGATTGATTGCTTAAAAAAACGGTTATGAAGATAATCATCAGTTATAATGATACAATAGCTTCATGGTCTACTATGAATTCATTTCCTTTCTTGTCGTCATATTTTGGTTGGAAAGTTGTGCTATTTTTAGCTATACTCTGTCAAAGGTCAGCTCAAGTGGTTGGGAAATAAAAATTGTAGTAAACTATGATAAATGCGTCTGAAAGATTGATTCAACAATGAAGTTCAAGTATCCTTTAATTGAGTTACAGGTGTATAATTTGAGTGTCCTTCAGGATTTAACTTTGGATTTTCGAACCTTGGTTTTACCAAAATTGTAAGCCAGGAACAATCAATATGATTTCTTTAGAATACTTCTTCTTAATATCAACAAGTAAAAAAGATGAAAAAGAAATCACAAGCAGACGACATAAGACAATTTTGTCATATTAAGTTCACAAATCACTAGCAGACGACATCTTTGTCATATTAAGTTCACAAACAAACCTCAGATATGTCTGAGCATAAACAGAAGTTATTAAAAATGTAGGAGTAAATTTAATGAAATGTAACAAACAACTCAGAGTTCCATCAGTAAAAAAGATGGCAGCCATGTCATGTTGAATCCCTTCAAATCATGGACATATTCATTCATTCATTCAAATCATAAAGCTATAATATAAAACATGGACAGTTTACCTTATGATGAAATATTTTACTGTAAAAAATAATTAGTCAAGCCTGCCTTAAACCGGGACCGTGGGTATAAATAGCTGTGAACGGAGCCAACATTCAGATTGTTCATTATTTTGACTACGGTTATCTCGGAGGAGGACAAATCAATGATACATAGTTTCACAGTTACTTTTGGAGCAAAATATTTGACAGGCATGGTCACTAGTGTTCCTCCCTATGAAACTTTCAGTCTTATTAAAAATAATATTCTTCATCAGTCTAAAATCTACAAAAATCACTTCAAATTTCTGAGGTATGTGACCTTGATCACATTGGTCATATGACATACAGTTTCATAAATATGCTGTTCATATCAATGGGGATTTTTTATGATAAGCTCCGCCCACAAATTTGTCGGTAGGCACTACCACAAATTCCACTTTAAAGGGCAACTGAATATAACAAATTACACAAAATGTACTGTATATAAAGGACAGTTTCATTTTCTCCATTTAATGAAGAATGCATATAATTTGCACCTGTATATAAAGGGCAACTGTCCATAAAGGGCAAAATTTCAAGTTCCCTTGGTTGCCCTTTATATACAGGTTTGATTGTACCATATTTTGGAAAATCGGTTCATGTGACTTAGAGTATACTTGAATTTGATGTTTATAAATTTTATTCATTGTGCTTTAATTCTAAGCTTGTATTTTGTTTTCCTATAAAATTTCATAGGTTCATGGAGGTATTCTATGAAATAATGATTGGTTTATGGTGTTTAACACCACTTCCAACAATATATCAGCTATATTGTGGCAGTCAGTTTTATTGGAGGAGGAAACCGGAATTCCTGGAGTACTCAGACCTGTCACAAGTCACTGACAAACTTTATCACATAATGTTTGTATCGAGTATGCCTCGCCATGAAAGGGGTTTTAACTCACAACTTCAGTGGTGATGGGCACTGATTGCACAGGTAGTTGTAAATCCAACAACCATATGATCATGACAGTCCCTAATAAAATAATGAGAATTAATTTCTAATAAATGAATTTTTTTTTTTTAGAAAGAATTAGAGCCTGGTGACGGACCTGTTGGTTTGATACTAGCACCAACCAGAGAACTGTCTCAACAGGTTATACCTATTTATAGATATGACTTCTATTCTAGTTTTAAGTTGTACTTGTTTTAATCTTTTACTCTGTTTATAGATTCAAGACATTGTAGAAGACATAATTATGGTGTTTAATGCCATTTTCAACAATATTTCAGTTATATTGTGGTGGTCAGTTTTGTTGATGGAGGAAACCATAGTACCTGGAGGAGAATACCACTGACCTGTCGCAAGTCACTGACAAACTTTATCATATAATGTTGTATCTCCTGAGTGGGATTCGAACTCTCAACGTTAGTGGTGATAGGTACTAATTGCATATGTAGTGGTAAATCCAACTACCATACGATCATGACCATGATGACCCCATTTATAAATATAAACCATATCATATGAAATGTAAGGGTTGTCACAATGGGTTAGAGTTATGCTGTTTACAGCCACTTTCAACAATATTTCAGATATATCGTGGCTGTCAGTTTTATTGGTGGAGGAAACCAGAGTACCTGGAGAAAACCACCGACCTTACTAAATGTTGTATCAGGTACACTTCACTTGTGTGGGATTCACATGCTCAGCATTGGTGGTGATAGGCACTGATTGCACAGGTAGTTGTAAATCTAACTACCATACAATCAGGGCCATGACAGCCCCTATGAGATATACACATAGTGGTTATCACAATGTATTTGGTAGTTATCATGAATATGCCACTCAGAATTAAAGAAATGAAAACATTTTTTTTTGTGTGAAGAAAACTGAAGAACCCAGAGAAAGCCATTAATTTCACAAATAACTGACAAACTTTATCACATAATGTCATTTCAATTACAAAAAAACAAACATAAATGCAGCGGTGACAGCCATTTTGAATAATTTATATACAGCTTAGTAAGGGTTAATACGTGGGTGATAGGTGTTTCATAACTTTTCACAGATACTTGTAATTGACAGTTCACTGAAAATTGTATGAGTGGTTGATCAATGACAAAGATGCCTGTTCACTTTCACTGTATGATCTTCAACACTTAGACACAAATTAAAGTAAAGGGACAGTGATATTATTTCTGTTCTACATTTCACTGTCACTGTAGAGTCATCAACACTTAGACACAAAAATTAAAGTGAAAAAAAAAACAGTGCTTTTTTTTGCTGTTCTACCTTTCACTTTCATAATAGGATGTTCAACACTTAAGACACAAATTAAAGTAAAGGAACAGTGCTTTTATTGCTGTTCTATATTTCACAGTCACAGTAGGATCTTCAACGCTTAGACACAAATTAAAGAAAAAAAACAGTGCCTTTTTTTTGCTGTTCTACATTTTACTTTCATGATAGGATCTTCAACAATTATCATAACTCATACCTTAAAATGAGTATGAATCAGCTAGCCTTAAGTTGAGCTGTACTCTTCTACTTTTCATTGTATTCAATAGATTTACCAAGAAGCTAAAAGATTTGGTAAGGGGTACAATATACAAGTGGTGTGTGCTTATGGTGGAGGAAGTATGTGGGAGCAGACTAAAGCCTGTCAGGCTGGGGCTGAGATAATTGTAGCTACTCCTGTAAGTATACTAGTCCATTACAGACTAAAGCCTGTCAGGCTGGGGCTGAGATAATTCTTGCTACTCCTGTAAGTATACTAGTCCATTACAGACTAAAGCCTGTCAGGCTGGGGCTGAGATAATTGTAGCTACTCCTGTAAGTATACTAGTCCATTACAATCCATTACAGACTAAAGCATGTTAGACTGCGGCTGAGATAATTGTAGCTACTCCTGTAAGTATACACCGGTAATCATTAGAGAATGCTGAAGGGGCAATCAAAAATGGACAATCCGGAGAAACTGGTGACATAGGGTACACAAGATGAAGAAAAGAAGAAAAACACAACACAATACTAGTATACTAGTCAGTCTCTTATAAAACCACCTCTTCTCCAATGAAAAAGTAGCTTCATTAGAGGAGTGGCTTTTCTTGAGGGTGACAATTTAGTAGTATTGTACTGTCTCAGTGCATCTGACATCTGGTCTGATACAGAGATTGAGGTGGTCTTTGGTGGAAGTAGCCTTATAAGACAATTTAGTAGTATTGTACTGTCTCAGTGCATCTGACATCTGGTCTGATACAGAGATCGAGGTGGTCTTTGGTGGAAGTAGCCTTATAAGAGGGAATACAGTAACTGTCGGGAAGAAAATATATGGATGTCATTGAAATTTGTCAACAATGATGCCCCCTCTCCTGTTTTGGAGAATACCATACCCCTTACTCATAAAGAAAGTTCCTAATGAGCATTAGGATGTTAGGGGTCGTTTTACCTGTTTTATTTTCTTTCCAATCCAGTAAAGTATTTCATCTATTACCTGTATG
Organism: Gigantidas platifrons; assembly: GCA_002080005.1. Taxonomy (NCBI): domain Eukaryota; kingdom Metazoa; phylum Mollusca; class Bivalvia; order Mytilida; family Modiolidae; genus Gigantidas; species Gigantidas platifrons. The sequence continues at coordinate 33,239 of MJUT01013246.1, forward strand.
ACAATCATAACGAATATGGATCATCCCAATCCAGTTCGACCTTTCAACCTAAGGCCTAATTTATTATTTGTTGTGTCGCCTGTGTTACGCAGAAGCGACATATAGGGATCACTATCCGTCGTCGGCGTCACAAAATAATTTCTGTCACATTTTTCTCAGGAACCACACAGGCCAGCTTCTTGATTTTTGGCACAGAGCATCAGTATGGAGAACTGTATCGTGTAAGACAGTTTCGAATCTGCCGCATGTCCACTTCCTGTTTGACGGAACTTAGACTATTTTTGATATTGAAAAAGTTCGCAGGTGACACATGTCTTCCCTGGAAGACTTACCACTAAGTTTACATATTCTTGTCATCAATAGCTCACTTGTCATTAAGCAACTATCCATGAAGAAAGGTTTCAAGATATCAAATGCAAAGGAAAATCCATAAACTGGAGAATAAGGCAATACAATGGCCTGGCCAAAAGAAAAAAATACCTAGCAATAGGTCCACAAAGAGCTACACAGAAAAATAATGATTGTGCAACAAAGAAACCCCACTGAAAACTGTGGATGAAACCATTGGTGCACCAGAGGTGTAAGCTGTTCCTGCTCCACTAGTATGTTATGTTAAACTGTGGATGAAACCATTGGTGTACCAGAGGTGTAAGATGTTCCTGCTTCACTAGTATGTTATGTTAAACTGTGGATGAAACCATTGGTGCACCAGAGGTGTAAGCTGTTCCTGCTCCACTAGTATGTTATGTTAAACTGTGGATGAAACCATTGGTGTACCAGAGGTGTAAGATGTTCCTGCTTCACTAGTATGTTATGTTAAACTGTGGATGAAACCATTGGTGTACCAGAGGTGTAAGCTGTTCCTGATCCACTAGTATGTTATGTTAAACTGTGGATGAAACCATTGGTGCACCAGAGGTGTAAGGTGTTCCTGCTCCACTAGTATGTTATGTTAAACTGTGGATGAAACCATTGGTGTACCAGAGGTGTAAGCTGTTCCTGCTCCACTAGTATGTTATGTTAAACTGTGGATGAAACCATTGGTGTACCAGAGGTGTAAGCTGTTCCTGATCCACTAGTATGTTATGTTAAACTGTGGATGAAACCATTGGTGTACCAGAGGTGTAAGCTGTTCCTGCTTCACTAGTATGTTATGTTAAACTGTGGATGAAACCATTGGTGCACCAGAGGTGTAAGCTGTTCCTGCTCCACTAGTATGTTATGTTAAACTGTGGATGAAACCATTGGTGCACCAGAGGTGTAAGCTGTTCCTGATTCACTAGTATGTTATGTTAAAAATGTTGTGATAAGTTATGAATGAGGAAAGGAGGATGCTTGATTACACCATACAGAACATTTCTATTGTCATATGTCAACAAATTTTACTTAAAATGATTTGATTTGATTTGATTTATTTTGTTTAATTTATTTTGTTTAATGCCACTTTCAGCAATATTTCAGCTATATCATGGCGACCAGTTTTAGTGGGGGATGAAGTTGGAGTACCCGGAGAGAACCACCGACCATGGGCAAGCAACTGGTAAACTTTATCACTTGCGGCTGCGAGTCGAGTGCACCCATTTTTGTAATTTACAAAGCCGGGCGCAAACCCATGCCATATTGGTGATGGACTTGTATGAGTTGTTAGATAAGCCAACTACCTAACTCAATGAGCCATCCGGGCCCTTTTACTTAAAAAAAAATGTGTCACATACATTAAACTTAAAAAACATATGTGAATCAGGTTATCAAGATACAAATATATGGTTTTCATTATGAAAAGAAAGTTTTAACAGTGATAGTCAACAATTCCACCAATATCGACAAAATGAACAATCACATCTCACCTTTATTCAATGAACACAAAAAAGAGAGAGGGGACCACAACATATCATGTTGGAAATCTAGGTTCTGTCTTGGGACAGACACAGAACTTTATGCCTTTGTATTCACTGTTGAGAAAATAAAATTGCAAAATTGAAATTATCGTGTTGAGATATTAGTAAACAGGTGTCTGGTGTTAATGTGTTATGTGACAAAAATTTGTGAAAACTGACAATCGGCTATTCTAGGAATAAAAGAAAGATTTTATATATAGAACAGAAGACTAATCTATTTTTAGGGCAGATTGATAGATCTGATAAAAAAGAAGGCGACAAATCTTCAACGTGTGACATTTTTGGTATTTGATGAGGCTGACAGAATGTTTGATATGGGCTTTGGTATGTATTCAGGATTTAACATCAAAGTTTGGTTTTATTGTGCTTAATGCCACTTTCAACAATATTTCAGTTATTTTCTGATGGTCAGTTTTATAGGTGGAGGAAAGTGGAGTACCCTGAGAAAACCACTGACCTGTCGCAAGTCACTGACAAACTTAATGTTGTATCGAGTACACCTCGCCTGAGCTGGATTCAAACTCACTGATTACATAGATAGTTATAAATCCAACAACCACACTATCACGACCATGACAGTCCCTTTAGCATCAAAGATCTTCATTATAAACCAACGTGCGTAAGTCAGGCCACAAGTCTGAGCACACACTGTTCTCCATAAAGTTGTGTCAGGTACAGGTTAGCCTGCCTTTCAGGTTACCTTAAGGTGGTACCATACACTTCAGGTAAAATTTGATCTGTTCGTTTAATTTTCTTATTTTTTTGGCAGTGTGTTTGAATATATCCACTGTAATAAATATCAAAATTGTAGCAAATTCCAACCAACAGACTCAGAGCTATAAATTCACTAGCCACATAGCAGCTTTTCTTTCTGTGGTTTCGATCACCGAGATGCTTGAAATCTGCATACAAACATCATATTATCAAAACGTTCAACTGATTTTAAAGAGTTATCTCCCTATAGTGTATGGTACCCCCTTAAATTAGCATTCACCTGATGTAAACAGGCAGTTTAAAACCTTCCTGATTTGATTTATGTGTTATTTTAGTTCAAATAAACAGTCAACTCACTAAAACTGTCGCTCAAAGTTTATCACATCATATAAGTATACTGATATTTAATGGTTAGTTTTCTTTCCAAACTTTCAAAAAAACATCATTGATTTTATAGGTATTTTAAATACATAATTATGAAATATTGTTGAAAGTGGTGTTAAGCACCCTAACCCTATATACATGATTGTACTAATTAAGCTATCAAATTGTTAAGTTATTAAATAATTTCCAGTAAATCATAACAAAAACACCGCTGCATTACAAAACCTCCATTTTTTTCTAGTTAATCACCTTCAAGTTATAGTAATACGTGAATCATTTCGGACCAGAACGAACCGTCCAGATCTGCCTTTTCTTAGATAAGAGGTCTCTTGTCTTAAACGGTTATTTTTCTGATATCCCAAGGTAGATCGTTGAATACAAGTTTGAATTGAATACTCATATTTTAGTGGTGATAGGGGGTTAGGGCTTGAACGCTACTTTCAGCAATATTTCAGTTATATCTTGGCGGTCAGTTTTACTGGTGGAGGAAACCGAAAAACCTGGAGAAAATCACTGACCTGCCGCAAGTTACTGACATAATGGTGTACACCTCTCCTGAGCGGGATTCAAACTCACATTAGTGGTGATAGGCATTAATTGACTATGTAAATGATAATCTAACTTAAATGTGATTGTGGTCACTGTAACCCATTTATGACAAATGCCTTTAGCCAATCACATAAAAATAGTCGTTTTTATTTTAAAACTACAATTTTTGGATCATATTATGATATAAGTATGTCACTTTTCGTCTGTATAAAATGTTTCTTTTTAACCAAGTTTTCTCTGACCTGCCCCTCTGAAATTTTAAGACCCTGTTCTTGGCACAGACTACAGGGAGGGTGAATGTACGCGACCATCTTTCAGAAACTTGTTATTAAACTCTCAAACACATCGACAATGTTTTTTTCCACCTGTTGCAAAAACGTTTTCTAAGTTTTTGAGAGTTTGACAAGTTTTCGAATAAAGGACACACCGTTTCTTAGCGGACATTTAGAGGCATTTGACGCACTATCAAATTTAATGTGATCCTTACAATAACTAATGCTATAAGTAAAAACTTACCTTCAAGCGGCACAAAATGACTTTCAATTATGACGTACATTCACCCCCGGGAATAAAGGTTCATTACTGTTTAGGATTTTAGCTCTAGTACAAATTTCTAAACAAGAGGCCCAAAGTTGCCCAAAATGGGCTTTACATAAAATATGGTACCCACGAGCCTAGAAGTGTTCTAATATTTCTAATTTCCATCTTGACTTGCTGCACTTGTATCATGTTATTCATGCATTCATTGCCCTTTATTTATCAAAGGAAATCTTACATCATTTAAAATTCAAACAATATTTGACTTGATTTTTTGCAGATGATATTCCTTTTCAGATTGATCAATATTACGAGCGTTCCTTGTAAACTATGTCACCGGAAGGCAACAAATTACAAACGTCAAAGTCGATAGATGGTTGTCTAAAGTATTTTTCCGGAAAAATTGTATGTCAAGAAACAATTTGAGAATTTTTATGTTTGTATGCACCACATGCACGGTCCTATCTGAATACATGAATTTACTTAGGAATTATATTTATAATTTGTTTGTCAATACACATGTGCGAATTAAAATATACCGGGAGTTTTATCATGTTATTATTAATATAGTCAATGAAGAACGTCATGTTATTAGTCAATAAATTAAAGATATGCTAATTTTAATAATGTTTTCAGAGCCACAAGTAAGATCAATAGCCAACCATGTCAGACCAGACAGACAAAGTAAGTTGTAAAGCTAAACATGGATCAGTAGATTTTATTTTAGTCTTAAGAATTCTTCTTTTTATGAATACATTAAAACCTTGTTATGACAAAGTCAAAGGAACCACATCAGGGGTGTAATGGTTAGCGTGCTCGCCTCTGGTGCGGTAGATCATGAGTTTGAGCCCTAATCAGGTCAAACCAAAAACTATAAAAAAAAAAAAATTCATTGCTTCTCCTCTGAGCATGCAGCATTAAGGAGAAAGAGAAAAGACTGGTTGGTGCAGAATCAGAATGATGTGTCCTAGTGGGGCAACATGTCTATCCATGAACTATTGTTTCAGTAAGCTAGCACTATAAAAATCCTACTCAGCGTACAGAGCGGACCTCATCATCATCTCTAGACAATTAACTTGTTCTCGCCATGATATAGCTGGAAAACTGCTAAGTTTGCGTTATACAACAATCACTCACTCAAGTAAAAGGACCAATGATTTTACTTCAAAAGATCAGAGTGTTTTAGCTATAGCACCCCATATAAATAAACAGGATTCTCTCTACCTTGTCTCTTTTTCAGTTTCATGTTCAGATTTTCTACAGAAGGTTGGGTATATTACGGCTCATTTAGCAATATTTCATCAATTTCGTGGCAGTAAGTTTTATTGATGGAGGAAACTGGAGAAAACCACAGACCTGCTGCAAGTCACTGACAAACTTTATCACATAATGTTGTATCGAGTACACCTCGTCTGAGCGGGATTCAAACTCACAACGTTATAGGCACTGATTGCATATGTTAGAGTTAGGGTTGTGGTGTTTAACACCACTTTCAACAAGATTTCAGTTATATCGTGATTGCATATGTAGTTATAAATCCAACTACAATACGACCACGATGACCCCCTGGGAAATCAGGGCTTTAAGAGATAATCAGAGACCTGTCACACACAAAAAAACATTTGTTAAGTTGTGATAGGTATCGATTGCTAAGATACATTCATATCAAACTACCAACTTATCACAGAGATTGGGGTTAATTTTTACAAATAAAATGAAAAACACAAAAAAAATTGCAGATGGTCAGAACAGTCCCAAACTCACAGGCAAACTTGACACCCCTAACACACATATGTACGACCTCTTACTCTCTTGGCTTGACACAGACACTTCAATCGAAATTTGCAGAGTTAAGGGGGTACCATACACTACAGGGAGATATCTCTTTAAAATCAGTTGAACGTTTTGATCATATGATGTTTGTATGCAGATTTCAAGCATCTCGGTGATCAAAACCACAGTCGAGAAAAGCTGCTATGTGTGAGTCTGTTGGTTGGAATTTGTTAAAATTTTGATATTTATTACAGTAGATATATTCAAACACACTGCCAAAAAAATAAGAAAATTAAACGAGCAGATCAAATTTTACCTGATGTGTATGGTACCACTTTAAACTAGTTGTATGGGCTCAAACCTCCTCTCTAAGTCAATATATCTATTTACTATAAAAGTAATGAAAAATCTACCATATAGAAACGCATCGGTGGCGTAATGGTTAGCGTGCTCGCCTCAAATGTGGTAGATCGTGGGTTCGAGCCCCGGTCTTGTCAAATCAAAGACTATAAAATTGGTATTTGTTGCTTCTCAGCTAAGAACACAGCATTAAGGAAAAAGAGCAAAGAATGTTGTTTCAGTGAGCTAGCACAACTCAGCGTGTTGGTCTAGTACAAATCGGACCTCATCATCATCTCATTGGAAAATAACTTGTTTTTGCCATGATATAGGTGAAATATTGCTGAGTTGGCATTAAACAACAATCACTCACTATATGCACCTATTATGGATATACAATGTCTCGTGTATTAAAATACTCTAGATATACAATGTCTCGTGTATTAATGCTCTAGATATACAATGTCTCGTGTATTAATGCTCTAGATATAAAATGTCGAGAGTGTTAACTCGGGTTTTGTTGTGTACATGTATATTGATGTTTTCCTTGCAGGACTGTACACACCTTAGTAACCCCTGTTGTTTCAGCTTTACTTTTCAGTGCAACATTTAGAAAAAGAGTTGAAAAACTTGCCAGAGATATCCTCATTGATCCTGTGAGAGTAGTTCAAGGTGAAGCAGGGGAGGTAAGAAGTTTTTAATTTTTGACCTGCACTGTTAAGGGAACTCTTTTATTTTGTTTTAAACCTGCTTTGGGTTAGGGTCATTGTGTTTTATTGATGGAGGAAACCAGAGTACTCGGAAAAAACCACAGACCTGCCGCAAGTCATTGACAAACTTTGTCACATAATGTTGTATCGTGTATCCTGCTTTGTATGACTGATATACAGGAATAAGTTTCGTAATGTTGGGATTATAAAAGTTTAAATCTGATCACTTTCTATCTCCACACCATAATATTGAGACTGTGTTGAACCATGACTTATGTGGATGACTTTCTTATTGCTACTACTTGAAAATATACATATCAAATATTTTGTGGATTAAATTTTTGGGCAGAGTTATGGCCCTTTTTTTACTTTGTTAATTCAATAGTAAATGACTCTCAGAGGTTTTTTTTGCAAAAGATAAATAAAATGGTGTTGTTTAGAAAGACTAACATATATATGTATATGTGTGTCGCATAGCTACATCTAATTCACACACCTTTTCACACCATTCTAATATTATGGTCCCTCGCTTTTTTTATAAATCCACCTAGGGCCGTCGTGGGCATGATCGTATGGTAGTTGAATTTATAACTACCTATCAACATTAACGTTGTGAGCAAGGTCTGTGGTTTCCTCCACCAGTAAAACTGACCTCCACAGTATAACTGAAATATTGTTGAAAGTGGCTTTAAACACGATAACTCTAACCCTATAAATTCACCCCTTCTGCAATGAATGATTGATTGATTGTTGGTGTTTAATGCCACTTTTAGCAATATTTCAGCTATATCATGGCGACCAGTTTTAGTGGTGGAAGAAGCCGGAGAGAACCACCGACCATGGGCAAGCAACTGGTAAACTTTATCACTTGCGGCTGCAAGTCGAGTGCACCCTTTTTTGTAATTTATTCGAGACAATATTATGTGATAGTTTGTCAGCGAGTTGTGGAAAGTCGATGGTTTTCTACGGGTACTACGGTTTCCTCCACCAATAAAACTAACTGCCACAATATAACTGAAATATTGTTGAAAGAGATGACCTCTCATGAGAAGACCAATTCAGTAGTATTTCTAAGTGCATCTGAAATCTGTCCTGATTAGAGGGGTGCAATTTGGTGGGAAGGGGCTTATTACAGGGATGATCCTGGTTAGAAAATAAAATAACTGAAATTAATTAAAAATATGTGAAACCATCTACATCATTTTTGACCTGTTCTGACCGTGTCCAGCAACTTTTGGAAAACAATTTTCAGAGGCAAACAGCTGAAATCAGTTAAATAACTGAAAAAATCATCCCTATTATTAGAAGAGGACTACTGAACAGTCGAACCTGGTAAGTGGTTCCTGCTCCACATGTGGCACCCGCTGTGTTACTCTTGTTACAAGCTTCTTGATCAGTAATGAATGAGGAAAAAACTGCATTGTGATTACGACAAATAGAACATATCTGTTGTCATTTGTGGCTCAGATGTTCTGTAACGGTTTCCCAAGTCATGATGGCGACCGTAAAACTTTTGAAGTGATGACTTCAACTTAACCAAGAGGAACCCTTGGTTCAGTAGCTTCCTTGTGCCTCACATAGGGGACATACAGATACATATTGCTGTAAGAATGCTGTGATGTGTCATTGGTAAAGATGGTGATGACATCAGCTATTGTCAGTTTTATGTAGTTAGAATTGAGGTTTGTTTGTTTGTTTGATGGTGTTTAACAATATTTCAGTTATATCGTGGCGGTCAGTTTTATTGGTGGAGGAATCTGGAGGACCCGGAAAAAAACACTCACCTGTCGCAAGTCACTGACAAACTTTATCACATAATGTTGTACGCCTCGCACTGATCGAAATTCAAACTCACATCAGTGGTGATAGGCACTGATTGCATAGGTAGTTGTAAATCCAACTACCATACGATCTCCGCCATGACAGCCCCTCAGATACATGTAGATATTGCTGTAAGAATGCTGTGATGTGTCATTGGTAAAGGCGGTAATGACATCATCTATTGTCAGTATTTTGTGGTTAGGTAAATTTCTCAACTTCTATATGTCCTACTACGACCTCTATATCTGATGTACTATTTTTAGCTCACCTGGCCTGATGATTAAACTGCAATAAAAATGGTTGCAGGAGAGAACCCTTGTCAACTTCATGCGGTCATGTCATATTGGTCCCGACGCATCTCTTTATTAACGGTTGTTAACAAACGTTTTAAAATGCGCCCCGACGTAGCTCTTTATTAACAAACGTTTTAAAACACTATGCTGATTTCAGTCCTGTGGATTCAGAATTGTGACATCACAAGAAATTTTGCAAAATGTCACATGACTTTGCGTATGTGCAGTTCATAGATACAAATAACATGATGTTTATCATTGTGCTAAGCATAATGTGTAGATACAAGATCACAACTAGTTCTAAGCTTTTATAATACAGTTAAAGGAAGAGTTTGAAGGGGTAATCAGAATCCGTATATCGAAGAAGAACAGACAACACAATGGCCAAAAGAAAAAATAAAGAAAGAAAAACAACGATTTACAAAACATATGCATAAATCTAAAGATCGTCTAACACGAACCCCACAAAAAACAGTGGGTGAACTCAGGTGCTCCGGAAGGGTAATCAGTTCCAGCTCCACTGTCTTTCTAAGCTCTTAAAATACAGTCAAACCTGTCTTTTGTGACTTTCCAAGGGAACATTGAAATAGGGCCACTTAAGCCAAGTAATTTAATATTCCGTTGGAGCAAGTGAACCAAAGGGCCTAAACAGGATCTCCAAAATCGGCAATGTCACCTATGCTTGAGGGTGGAAAACTCTGTGACTAATAGAGGTGGTCGCTGAAGCAGATTTGACTGTAGTTCTCATAAAATATCTTGTTACATTGTAGGCCAATGAGGACATCACACAAATCATAGAAGTTTTACCGGTAGGACCAGCAAAATGGACCTGGTTGGTTAGGAGAATTGTAGAGTTTACTAGTAGTAAGTGTTTGGTTTTAGTGAGGGGTAGGTAAGGGAGGAGTCTAGGACCCACAAAATGGACCTGGTTGATTAGGAGTATTGTAGAGTTTACTAGTAGTAAGTGTTGGGTTATAGTGAGGGGTAGGTAAGGGAGGAGTCTAGGACCCACAAAATGGACCTGGTTGATTAGGAGAATTGTAGAGTTTACTAGTAGTAAGTGTTTGGTTTTAGTGAGGGGTAGGTAAGGGAGGAGTCTAGGACCCACAAAATGGACCTGGTTGATTAGGAGAATTATAGAGTTTACTAGTAGTAAGTGTTTGGTTTTAGTGAGGGGTAGGTAAGGGAGGAGTCTAGGACCAGCAAAATGGACCTGGTTGATTAGGAGAATTATAGAGTTTACTAGTAGTAAGTGTTGGGTTATAGTGAGGGGTAGGTAAGGGAGGAGTCTAGGAACAGCAAAATGGACCTGGTTGATTAGGAGTATTGTAGAGTTTACTAGTAGTAAGCATTTGGTTACAGTGAGGGAGGGGTCCAGGACCATCAAATGGGATAAATTAATGTATTGATGTCCTCAGTCTATATGACCTAAAAACTGTTGAATGGATCTCTAGTGTTTGGTTACAGTGATGGGTAGGGAGGGAGCAGTCCAGGACCATCAAATGGGAAAAAGTAATGCAGTGATGACCTCAGCCTATATGGCCTAAACATTGTTGAGTGGATCTTTATTATTTCGATTTTCAAAACTGAAGTTTTATGCATTTGCATTTCCATACTAGTTCAATTTTTTTTCTCCAAGTAAGAAAAATAACATTAAATGTTCAACATTATCTCTCGGGGGAAAGATTTCCTACGCATACAATGCGAAAAAAAACTTATTAAATAAATTATGTGTAACTTTTTATATTAATGCTCTGAACTTAACATTTCAGTGGGAAGTGTTTTGATATTTGTCACCAGAAAGAATAATTCTGAAGAATTGACCACAAACTTAAAGGCCAGAGATTTCAAAGGTAATGTAGACATAAATAAAATCAAAGTGAGACGTGATTTATTTAAAATTTTTGAACATGACATGCTAAGAAAAGTAACAGAAATATTTGTTAATACTAAATTTTATTCTTTCAAATTTATTTTTCACAGAGGATGACAAGCTATGATAGAAGGATAACTTGATATACATGTACATGTATTTATTGTTTCAGTTGGTTTATTACATGGAGATATGACACAGATGGAAAGAAATGAAGTTATAACGTCTTTTAAAAAGAAAGAAATCCCCGTCATGGTGGCCACTGATGTAGCAGGTAAGAATATTATGTCAAAATATTATGTTGGCATCGTGGTAAACTTTGAATATAAAATAGGGTGAAATAAAGTTCTATGCCAGGCATAGCATCATATGACCTCAACAAGTCGACAGGAGCTGCTTCCTCCTGCACCACTTTTACTGCAATCAAGTGTAACTAAAAATAAACCTGCTGAACACTGTTACACAATCAATTCAAAGAAGAAAAAACTTTTCAAAATTAGAGGAAAAATATAAATTGTGTATATCTTCCAAATATGCAAAATTTTGAAATTTAGCTAATTTTTTCATTGCCCATAAAAAAAGTCAGAGATAGATAAATATGTTGACATATTGTTTTTTGTTTTTGTAAGAAATCCATTTGATTACCTCTATATATGAACCTTTTCTGCAACTCTTCATGTAGAGTTGGAAGTAGGATTTTGAGCAAGATATGATCAGCTAAGGATAAAGGAATGTTTTTTCTCTCTACTATTGTGCCAGCCAAGGTGTAGCATTTGTGTAGAAACTCTTGTTAAAGGGAAATAATTCATATCTCAAAGCTATTTGGTCAAAATCTTATTTCTTTGTATCTGTTATTTCAGCTCGAGGTTTAGATATTCCCTCCATTAAGACAGTAATTAATTATGATGTAGCTCGGGACATTGATACACACACACATCGTATAGGAAGAACAGGAAGAGCAGGTATACCTTATGTTATAAGTATTTACATTGTATTTAGAGTGAACCACATCGGTGGTGTAATGGTAAGCATGCTCGCCTCTAGTGCGGTAGATCGTGAGTTCGAGCCCCAATCGGGTCAAACCAAAGACTATAAAATTGGTAGTTGTTGCTTCTCAGCTAACCATGCATCATTAAGAATAAAGATCAAGACTGGTTGGCTCAGAATCAGGATAACGTGTCCGAGTGGGGCGACATGTCTATCCACAGACTGATGTTTCAGTGAGCTAGGGGTATAAAAAATCCAACTAAGTGTGTTGGTCTAGGACAAAGTGGATCTCAATATCATCTCATTGAAAATTTACTTGTTCTCGTCATGATATAGCTGAAAAATTGCACTCCTCACTGTATATAAAGTGTTTTGGTATTTCCACCATTGAGGGGAGATAAGTCATCAAATTTTGTTTGTGCTCTATTGTCTTTATTCCTTGTCGAATTAAAACTAAATTTATTCATTAACTATATATGGAGAATATCTCTCTAGTTCGAAAACTGTAGCTTTTTTTTTCAGCATTTTAAGAGTTATGGCTCTGAAAGATTTAAAAAAAATTCTGAAATGTACTTGTAAGCGCAGTTACAAAGTAACTCCTCATTAGATTCAAAGCAAATTTATACACAGCCTATATATAGACAGTATCTCAGTCAAATTCGAAAAAAACAATATTATCGGTTAAAGTCCATCTACATGTAAAAAAATGTGAACATTTTCTTGTTGTTAGCACAGCACACTAGCAAAATAGTTCATCAGATTGAAACAAATTTATACACAGGATATATATATAGAATATCTCAGTATATAGTTAAAAAAAACACAATTTTTCATTAAGAGTTATATCCCTTGTAGATGTAAGAAAAAGGTCGAAATATGATGTTGATACCTCAACCCAAATATTTTTATACACTGCTGAACATAATTTGTTAAATTTGTTCATTGTCAAAGGGGCCGTCATGGCTGTGATCATATGGTAGTTGGATTTACTACTACCTATGCAATCAGTGCCTAGCACCACGAAAGTTGTAAGTTCGAATCTCGATCAGGGCGAGATGTACACAATTATGTGATAAAGTTTGTCAGTGACTTGCGACATGTCAGTGGTTTTCTCCGGGTCCTCCAGTTTCCTCCACCAATAAACTGACCGCCATGATGCAACTGAAATATTGTTGAAAGTGGCATTAAACATCATAAACCAAACCAGACCTAAATGTGATTTTGACACCTGAACTCAAAAATTTGTATTCACTTCTGAACCTAAATTGTCAAATTTGTTCATAGCCAGAACAAGTTGTACAAAAACATGTCTATACTTATTACAGGAGAGAAAGGGTTTGCTTACACCTTAATAACAGAAAAAGATAAAGATTTCGCTGGCAGTCTTGTCCGACATTTAGAGGTTGCCAGTCAACATGTGCCTAAAGCTTTAATAGACATTGCCAATAAAAGTAGTTGGTTTAGAAAAAGTAGATATAAACATGATAAAGGAAAAAAATTTAAAATCCAGCCAGGGAAAGCACTTGGTGTAAAGGAAAGACCAGGGCTTGGAGCCGAAAGTGTAAGTTTTCTAGTAAAAATATAATCCATGTAGAATTAAAAACTTTGCGTAAAGGAAAGAACAGGGCTCACTGTCATAAAACTTTATAGTACAATTGTTGCACTCGTACTCCATACATCAGAACAAAGTATTTGTTATGAGTTTGACTTGTAAAAGAATCTATGTTCTTTTGAGTACCAAGTACAAACTTGCTCTTTAAAGTTTTATGAATATATGGCCTGGAGTTATGAGTTTGACTTGTAAAAGAATCTAGGTAAGAAAGGAAGCACCAGGCTCAGATGTCTGGAAACAAACTGAAGTCAAAATTAGGACTCCAGTATAAGTTTTACTAAAATTTTAGTTGATTTGTTCAATGAGATTTTGAAAGAAAATCTGTCAGGACTTAAATATAAAAGTATAAGCTATAAAATATTTTGCCCCCCGCCACTAATGGAAGATCAAACCCCTTATGTTTAAAATTGCGATTCCTATTAGCCTTCCAATGGTATATTGAGTCCACTCTCTATGGTATGTTGACAACCCTGCAAAAGGTTTTTTAACAACCCCCACCTGTCCTATATTGTGAGTCAAGTACAACAGGTACAGTATAATGAACACCTAGCCATGATATTTTAAACATACCCCTCTAACTATGGTATATTGGCCCCCCTACCTATGATGTTTTGATCCTCTATACATGGCATATTAATGAACACCTAGCCATGATATTTTAAGCATACCCCTCTAACTATGGTATATTGACCCCCCTACCTATGATGTTTTGATCCTCTATACATGGCATATTAATGAACACCTAACCATGATATTTTAAACATACCCCTCTAACTATGGTATATTGACCCCCCCTACCTATGATGTTTTGATCCTCTATACATGGCATATTAATGTTCTCCTGTCTTAAAATTGTGAGTCAAGTACCACATATGGCATATTGAACCTCCTATGCATGATATATTGAATTCTCTTCTTGTGGTATAAAGACTTCATCCATGATTTGATTTGATTTGATATTTGGTGTTTTAACGCCACTTTCAACAATATTTCAGCTATATCATGGCGACCAGTTTTAGTGGTGGAGGAAGCCGGAGTACCTGGAGAGAACCACAGACCATGGGCAAGCAACTGGTAAACTTTATCATTTGCGGCTGCGAGTTGAGTGCACCCTTTTTTGTAATTTACAAAGCCGAGTGCGAACCCACGCCTGATTGGTGATAGGCTTGTATGAGTTGTTAGATCCAATGACCTAACTCATTGAGCCACCCGGGCCCCCAAGACCTGACCCATGTGTTATTGAACTCCCTAACAATGATATAATGAACACTCACTTTTGTTTAAAATTTTCCATGACAGGGTTCAAAATAACATGACTTGAATTTGCCCCTTTGGTTCAAAATACAAAATACCATCTAGGAAACACATCTTATCTATAGTATATACAGTGGAACTTGTCTAATCCGACACACCAGGGAAATGTGTCGGATTGTACAGGATGTTGGAAAACTCAGGTTTAATTTAGTTAACAGAAATAGTTTGGGACCACAAATTTGTCGGATGTCACAGAATCTCAGAATACTCAGATGCCGGATTGCACAAGTTCCACTGTAATTATTTGTTTTTTATGCTATTCTAGAGTACAAGAACACAGGATTCTACCAGTCTGAGTAGTTTCAGAGGTATTGGTAGTTCTGCCAGTACTCAGTCAGAGAGAATAGCTGCCATGAAACAAGCTTTTGGAGTGAGTAATTTTATCAGTAGTGCCATTACAACTTGTGTTAGCTCTATATACATAGTTTTGATATAATGAATGGTTCAAGAATGTTTCAGTAAAATCTTACATTTTTACTGAATTCATTTAACATAACCCTGGTGTGACTTTTATATTTTGCATTAAATAATAAAATTATATAATTATACCCCCCACAAACAAAGTTTGGGGGGGGGGATATAGGAATCACCCTGTCCGTCCGTCCGTCCGTCCGTCCGTCCATGTACCTTGTAACCGCAACTCCTCCTAAGCGGCTTATTGGATTTTTGTGAAACTTTACACACTTGTAGCAGTCTTTCTGAAGGATCGTGGGACCGTCGGACATGGCCGGTAAAAATCAGCATGGTCCAATAATGTTTACCGGAACTCCGGGCCGAAAGTCTGACGACCGATTCAGTAATTATCGTCAACTGTATTTCTCATGTTTTAATACTGCCACGATCTGCTCTTTGTCGGTAAGAAAATATTTTATGTAGTTCATCAGAAAGTCATTGATGATGATGGTATTATTCACTATTGAGGCCTAGATTTGTTTAATTTTGTTCAATAACAAACAACATTGGCGCCATTTTAAAGGGGACGCAACACGACATTGTGCTATGGGAAATGTTGACCGAACTTTTTGTCCGAAGCTACTTTCAGCAAAATGAACTTTTGATTAAATTTTTTTTCATTTCTGTGACATAAAACATAGTACTCATGTTTAATATGTTCACGTTTGCGAGTGTTGGTCATTCAAAATTCATTAAAATGCACGGGGACGCTTCACATTTTTATCCATCCACATTGATATTTTATACTCGACACCGGGTTAATATTACGATCTATCGAACTATTTGTTGTATATTAATATTACTAGGCTCTAGCTAAATATAGTTATAGAAAGTTCAGCTAATTGGCAGACATCTTTCTCCTGCTGAAGAAAACACAAATATGAGTTATTAACATTTGGGTGGCATTAGATCACAGTCATATTTCAAAAGGAAAAAAAGGGGGAGGGTACTTGTAAAAAAAAAGCACATGTATGCAAGACTCCAATAGTCAAAAAACATGTAGACAGAAATAAGTATTTGATTAAAGGTTTTGCTTCATGCTCTGCGAAAAAGAATCATTCTTTGTCTCTTCATCGTCTTGTCTGCACTTAGAATAACTGGAATTAACTGATCAGATACCACAAGCACAAAATTATTAACATTTTGTAAGGATCTTTGACTCAATTATTTTTGGTCTGGTAAAAGTTGGTTTGGTCTGGTAAATTTGTTTCTATTACCAGCCTGAATGTCCTGTAAAAGTAAAAACACCTGTTGTAGTACACTACCTGCAGATGTGCATGAAGGAATATGGTTGCTGTCCAAAATTTAAAGGGAGATAATTCAACTTATACTTTCACGAAAAAGGGGTAGGCATGTACCTTGTAAGCGCAACTCCTCCTAAACGGCTTATTGGATTTTTATGAAACTTTACACACTTGTAGTACACTAGCTGCAGATGTGCATGAAGGAATATGGTTGCTTTCCAAAATTTAAAAGGGGAGATAATTCAACTTATACTTTCACGAACAGGGGGGACATGTACCTTGTAAGTGCAACTCCTACTAAACTGCAAGCGGGGGGTATCACTCAGTGAGGTCACTAACAGTTCTAGTTATCTCTTGATTGTCCCTTTTGATATTTTATGTCAACAGGAAGTGAACTGGATTTAAAACTAAGTAACATGTGACAGGGGTACCAGAAAAAGCTATATTTTGGTCAATGACGGTATATCACAAAAATTTATCAATTCAATGCAATTTGCCTGCTCAAATAGAACAAGAGCATGATAAAAACTAATATTATATTTTAAGTTATTCAAATAAGCAACAATAATGAGGTTTGTTAGTTTTTATAACATTGAGATTTTATGTAAATTATATGCAAATGATTTCAGGCACAGTTGAGATTTAATGTAAATTTTATGCAAATGATTTCAGGCTCAGTTGAGATTTAATGTAAATTTTGATTTCAGGCTCAATTCAAGGCTAATTTTGTATCTGCCTCCTTGGAGGGAGTACCGGCACAGATAGGTGCAGGTTTAGAAGAGCCAGAAGCCAATAGAAAACGGAAAAAATCAAGATGGGAATGATACTAATTTGTTTTTATTAGAAACTGTGTACTAGTATCTATTTTATAATGTTTCAATGTTCAAATATCAAGATGCATTAATTTACTCTCGTAGAACATTTGAGATTTACAGCATACATAATTGAATTGTTTCAGAAATAATATCAAGAGGCAAAAGTTTATGATTTTTTTTTTTGTTAGCTTCCATATCAAGTTACAGTCTTCATGCTAACCCACTTGCCCAAAGCCTGCGACAAGTAAAACTGGATTTGGACAAGTGAAAATTATGAAAGAATGTGTTTGAATAAATGGAAAATTTTTGTAACTTTGGCTTTCGGGCAAGTAGGTGAACAAAATTATGGCAAAAACTGTTATATTTTTATGATTACATATGTTTCTCTGTTACCACCCATTGTGTGTCTGCCAGATTTCGCCTATACATTTGTCTGGGAATGTACATATGATGTTCATGTCTAGCATACTTCACTTCATTTTCACGGTCTATTGATTTTATTAGCTCACCTTGCCAAAAGCAATGTGAGCTTTTGCCATCACTTGGCATCCGTCGTCCGTTAACTTTTCACATTTTAATCTTCTCTATAAAGATTGTACAATTTGTCTCGATCCGTTAACAAACATGGCCACCACAGGCAATTCTTGTTTCTGATTGGTTGATTTCTAAAAAAATCTTCTCCTCTGAAACTGCTAGGCCAAATGAACCGAAACTTGGCAGGAAGCATCTATGGAAGGTCCTCTATTAAGATTGCTCATTTCGTCCTAATCCACTAACAAACATGGCCACCACAGGCAATTCATGTTTCTAATTGGTTAATTTCTAAACAAATCTTCTCCTCTGAAACCAAGTAACCAACTGAACAGAAATTTGGTAGGAAGCACATATGGAAGGTTCTGTATAAAGTTACCTCAAAAGAGAATGAAAGGTGAGCAACACAGGCTCAGCCCACTGAGTCTCTAGTTAAATAAAAATTTATAAAGTTACCTCAAAAGAGAATGAAAGGTGAGCAACACAGGCTCAGCCCACTAAGCCACTAGTTAAATAAAAATTTTGTGAGGTAAATTGTCAACACATTTATCCTGAAGTACACATAGCAGCTAGATCTATAATAGTAGATATTGATCTCATGTCATAGTCCATTGACTTTGTTATATGATACAGTTACATGAGAGGGGCCATCGTGGTCATGATCATGTGATAGTTGGATTTACAACTACCTATGCAGTCAGTTCCTATCACCACTAAAGTTGTGAGTTCCAATCCCACTCATTGATACAACTTCGTGTGATAAAGTTTTTCAGTGTCTTGCAGCAGGTCAGTAGTTTTCTCCGGATACTCTGGTTTCCTCCACCAATAAAACTGACCACAATATAACTGATATGTTGTTGAAAGTGGTGTTAAACACCATAATCAAATCAAATTTTCATGTGTCCGTACTAAAAATTTACATTTATTTGACCATATTGCATTATTAACATCAAACACTTCAGTAATATTCTTAAGCCTTTAATTAATAAAACAAAATTATTAAATCATCCAGTTGAAATCCTAATTTAAGTCATACTTCTCCCAAATATTTTTTTCCACGAAACAAGTCCTTCTTCACAATATGGTAAGAATTAACAACACAAAATAACGTTAAATATATATAATATTTTTTTTAACACAAATCTAGTCCAGAAAGAATGAAACAAGTTTCATGCAAAAATTAGCATTATTTACAGTATCAATTTTCCATTAACAGATCAAATAATTCAGAAACATTACTAGTTACTGGCTAGAGTACATATTAAACTGCTCAATGAGTTAGATCGTTGGATCTAACAACTCATACAAGCCGATCACCAATACAGAGTGGGTTTGTGCCTGCCTTTGTAAATTACAAAAAAGGGTGCACTCGACTCGCAGCCACAAGCGATAAAGTTTACCAGTTGCTTGCATATACAGGGTTCATTTTTCCCTATGTTAAATAAACAAAGATATCCTACACTGGGACTTTATTTAAAGTTCGGTTTGTAAAGATTTTCTATTTCATTCACAGTTTGGTTAAGACAGGCTTCACAGTCTTGAGATTTTTTGACATTCGCTATATACATTTTAACCCTCTAGTGCCCCGCGTAGCATATTTGCTACATGAACTTCTTGGGGCTACCAACAGTAAAAAAATGTTTGTTTTGTGTTTTTTCCCAGTATTGAATGTGTGCTACATTGCAAAGTTATTTTTAGATATAAAAATATAGTCATCATAACATTTTGTGGTTATCTCATTTTCTCTTGAAAATGTCAACCTCCATGAAATATGAGTAGTGAAAATATCACTGATGTGAAAATAAAATTATCTGATCATACAGATAATAACAGGTTCAGAATATGGTTTTTTTAAATATTAAATTTATCATAATATAATAGATGAATTTGTTTCTGAATTCAAGGAATTGATCATTAAAGTAGAATGTAGCAAATATGCTACATTGGTAATTAGGAAAATATCAAAGGGAGATAATTTAGAAAAAAGAAATTTAAAAAAAGCAGATAACAGTAGTAACTCCACATTAAACACCACACAATCCAAATACACTGACACCATAGCCAATACGAATCTACCCACCCACCAAATACACTGATACCATAGCCACTACGAATCTTCCCACCCACCAAACAAGTCAGACATAAAGGTATACACATAAAAGTCGAGACAACCTGACGTGGTACACGCACTTGACACAAAAGTGAAGTGGTTGTATAGGGTAAAACCAGTTTCAATGGCACACAAACCTCCCGCAATAAAAAAAAACTGCATATTACAAATGGCACTGTGCAATGCTCCAGATAAAACCAATGAAGCTACATGTATGTGCTTTTGCAAGTGAAATAGCAGATGGATTAGTGGAAATAAAAGCACCAACAGGATGACCCATGAAAAGACCAGTAGATATTGTTAAAAAGGATGGAACAAACCACCATCCGATATGGGATGAGAAAAGACAGAGATGTTAATTATTTGGTTATGATGGATTTTCATATGTAAGAAGAGTTTGAAGATACCAAAGGGATAATCCGAATCTGTATATCTAAGAAGAACAGACAACACAATGGCTGAAAGAAAAAGTACAAAAGGACAAACAATGACCTACAAAACTAAAGATTGAATAACATGAACCCCACTAAAAACCGGGGGTGAACTCAGGTGCTCCGGAAGGGTAGGCAGTTCCGTCTCAAAATGCTTTCGTTGTCACATGCACTTGTGTTTGAGCTGGGACAGAAATGGCTTTTTTGCTTTCTGCATTTAATTCAATATTCATGTGAACTGCATGTATGTGCCCGTCAAATAACACTTAGATGCAATATGTTGCAATAATACAAACCAGTAAACAAAATTTTACAAAGTACTGGTCAATAGACAATCATCAGTTTAGAAATCCAACTGCACCAATTCTGATATTTAGTATACATTTGTGAAGCTTAACATATTTTATTTTTCATTTTTGCATGTTTCCTGTTATGCACTTTGTTAATGAATTAAATTAGCTTTGTTTTAAACAGTATTCCTAAATAATTAGTTATGTAGCACATTTGATACATCATATCTTGATTCCCGACGTAGCAGATATGCTACATTTCATATTTTCTGGAAAACGAGTGAAAAACCTAAAACAAGCCCTGATTTGTATTAGACATATCCCAAATGCTTACTTTTATTCAATAACATAATTTTTCTTAACATTGATGGGGGGTTGGGCACTAGAGGGTTTATCATTTTTAGCCATCAACTACTTAAAATCATGGAAGTACATTTAAAAAAAATATTTTCTGTTTAGTATGTAATTAGCATATATTGCTCCTAATGTGCTTTTTTTTTATACAAACACATTTTATGGTATTGCTTTCATGGACAAATGAACTACATCTAAATTGTAATATGACAACCTTATTTGGGGGGATAATATATATACTTTGGCCATATATTATCAATTATCTCCCCTAATATGAGTTTTATCTGTAGGAATAGTATTTTGTGGTAGAAAAGATACTAGAGGCATGCTTTCACAAAAATCATTTGTTTTCTATTGGTCGATTTTACTGTCAAAATTTATTCATAGATTTGTAATAAATACGTAGATATCAAATTTAGTGTGACCAATCCATTTCTGGAATGACCTTCATCAGGTACACTCAAAATCAAAAGATTGGAAAGCCAAATAATTTAAAAGTCTTTGGGAGCAGAAAATCAAAGAGTCTAAACAGGATAGACACAATCATCTAAGGTCACCTATGACTGAGGGAGGAGAACCTTAGTTTTAATCATAATTACATAATTTAGAAACTATATTTTGATAATAAATATATCTAATAAAGCAGGTCAGTGCCAAAGCATTGACTACTGAGCAGCTGATACCCTACGGGACTAATAGTTCACCAGCAGAGGTATCAACCCAGTGATAGTAATAAAAATATAAATATCAAATTTAGTTTCTGGAATAACCTTCATCACATAACTTGTCTCATCATATTGGAATGAAACATACTGTCATAAAATCAGGTATTTCATTGGTTAATTTTAAAGTCAAAATTTATGAATAGATTTGTAATTTTTCGTATTGTTATATTTATTAGAAACTTTCATTTATTATGTGACAACAAATAAATATAAATATGAAATTCATAGAATTTATTTATTTCAATAAACATTAGAGAAAACTGAAGGGACAATCAAGAATGGACAATCTAGACACTAGCAACACTGGGTACACATGACACAGGACAAATAAACATTAGAGAAAACTGATGGCGCAATCAAGAATGGACAATCTAGAGACACTAGCAACACTGGGTACACAATACACAGGACAAACAAACGTTAGAGAAAACTGAAGGGGCAATCAAGAATGGACAATCTAGAGACACTGGCAACACTGGGTACACATGACACAGGACAAATAAACGTTTGAGAAAACTGAAGGGGCAATCAAGAATGGACAATCTAGAGACACTAGCAACACTGGGTACACAAGACACAGGACAAATAAACGTTAGAGAAAACTGAAGGGGCAATCAAGAATGGACAATCTAGAGACACTTGCAACACTGGGTACACATGACACAGGACAAACAAACGTTAGAGAAAACTGAAGGGACAATCAAGAATGGACAATCTAGAGACACTGGGTACACATGACACAGGACAAATAAACATTAGAGAAAACTGAAGGGACAATCAAGAATGGACAATCTAGAGACACTGGCAACACTGGGTACACATGACACAGGACAAATAAACATTAGAGAAAACTGAGGGGGCAATCAAGAGTGGACAATCTAGAGACACTGGCAACATTGGGTACACAAGACACAGGACAAATAAACGTTAGAGAAAACTGAGGGGGCAATCAGGAATGGACAATCTAGAGACACTAGCAACATTGGGTACACAAGACACAGGACAAATAAACATTAGAGAAAACTGATGGTGCAATCAAGAGTGGACAATCTAGAGACACTGGCAACATTGGGTACACAAGACACAGGACAAATAAACATTAGAGAAAACTGAAGGAGCAATCAAGAGTGGACAATCTAGAGACACTAGCAACACTGGGTACACAAAGACACAGGACAAATAAACGTTAGAGAAAACTGAGGGGGCAATCAAGAATGGACAATCTAGAGACACTGGCAACACTGGGTACACATGACACAGGACGAAGACAAATAGAACCAAAAAACACAACACACAACTGAAAAGATGAGCAACATGGACCCCACCTAAAAATATGGATTATTATAAAGATTCTGTTATACAAAGAGTAATTTGAACAAAAGAGTCAAACTCAGACATCATATAGCGAAACCTGTCTAAACAGAACCTTCTTGGAACCAACTTTTATGTTCTGCATAGACAGGTGTTCAGTTTATACAGGTTAAATTAACAATTATTTCTGTTATTGGTACTTTATTTCAAGTTCAGTTTATACAGGATTACGGTTTATTCAGGGATTGGTTTAGACAGGTTTCAATGTGTATTGTTAAGCCAGAGGTGAACAGGTTATTCAATTGATGGTTTGGTTTGGTTTATGGTGTTTAACGCCACTTTCAACAATATTTCAATTTTCGTGGCAGTCAGTTTTATTGGTGGAGGAAACCGGAGTACCCGGAGAAAACCACTGACCTGTTGTGAGTCACTGACAAACTTTATCACATAATGTTATATGGAGTACACCTCATCAT
The DNA here is from genome assembly GCA_002080005.1 of Gigantidas platifrons. Classification (NCBI taxonomy): domain Eukaryota; kingdom Metazoa; phylum Mollusca; class Bivalvia; order Mytilida; family Modiolidae; genus Gigantidas; species Gigantidas platifrons. Next base: position 56,783 of record MJUT01013246.1, read on the forward strand.
GAACTGGGTTCAAACTCACTTGAAGTATATATAACATGATCATTAAAATGCAGTGTGGCATCCTTTCCCAGTTTTCTGGTTGTTGACTGATTTTGTCTGTTTGTTGATTTGTGAGTTTTGCCTTTCCCTTTGGAGGATTGCTCGGTGTTCGGTAATTTTGTTATTACACTTATTCACCAAAGGATTATTTCATATTAATATTCACACAATAATTACACTGTACATGTTACATCTAATGTTAAATACAATACAACATGAGGAACCTCATTGTTTGAGGGTTAGGATTATAGTGTTTAACTCCACTTTCAACAATATTTCTGTTATATCGTGGCGGTCAGTTTTATTGGTGAAGGAAACCAGAGTACCCGAAGAAAACTGCTGACCTGCCCAAGTCACTGAAAAACTTAATCACATAATGTTGTATAGAGTACACCTCGCCTGGGCAGGATTTGAATTCGCAAAGTTAGTGGTGATAGGTACTGATTGCATAGGTAGTTAGAAATCCAACTACCATACGATCACGACCACGACAGCCCTTGCCTCAAGTGCAGTAAATCGTAAGAGTAAAAAGAGACTGAAGGGCTTTGGAATCAGATGAATGAGTCTTGAGTGAAGCGACATCTACTCGCCGACTATTGGTTCAGTGAGATAGCACTATAAAAATCCAAGAAAGCATGTTGGTCTAGTACAAAATGGGACATCCTCTTCTCATCTAAACATACCGTGTTCTGCCACGATATAGCTGAAATATTGTTGAAACTGGCATTAAACACCATAAACCAACCAACCAAATCAGCTGAAATTTGAGTAGCAGTACCATTATAATGAAAGGTACGAGTTGTTACAGGCTTTACTGAAAATGTTTTAAACATTTAAATAAATGTTAGAGAATACTGAAGCAGCAATCAAAATGGACAATCCAGAGAAACTGGCAACATAGAATACACATGATGAAGAAAACAAGACAAAAATGCAACACAATATGTGTTGGACACCACTATAATCTGAAAATCTTCTATGAAACAATTGAACCAATTTAATTCAAACTAGGCTTGGACAGTGCTTGGCTGGTCTTTCAAATCGTATAGGACAGCACATTACCTCTATCCAAGAGGGCCACCATTACTAAAAAAAAAATTCAAATGGCCAAAACTGCTATTTTTAACTAAAATTAGCTGAAATTTAGCTTTTTGGTAATGAGTTGTTTGATATATTCAAAATCAAAGATGGCCTCCAGGAAATTACTTAGCTTATCATAAAACCCTATGGGATATATATACAAACAGGTTTTACCCACAAAACCTTTTGTCAAATGATGCAAAAATGATACTAAGGAAGACTTCTACCAAACATAAAGTTGTCGTGCTGATCTGAAATCCAAAATAACTGCTACTAGAAAAATAACTACCATACGATCATGAAAACGACAGCCTCTTCACAATTTTTAGCAATGTACAGCAGCTATTAAGAAAAAATATATTTTAGGTAGTTTATTTGAATAAACTAATATATAAATGTAATGCAGACTAGATAAGAGTATTCAATATTGTAGGTTTTTAATTCTGGAATACATGTATCTACACAAAATAAAGGCACAACCTGGTTAACCAGTTTTAAGTGAAATTTAAAAAAGATTTTACTCTAAATAATGAAGTATTTAACCGGTATATATAGAAAACAAAAACAATGCTATCTTTCAATTATTTATATAGACAATATTAGTACAGTGTCTTAAAATATAAAGTTTATGCGTATGAGGCACAAAACTGAGATAAAAGTGAGGTTTACAGAGCCTTTCCCCAGTTTTGTGTCCAATACACATAAACTTTATATTTTAAGACACTGCATTAATATTGTGTTTATCCTTCAGAAAATGACATTAATCCATTGACGTTTATATTCTGAATTAAATAATAAAATTATATAATTATCCCTTGATTGCCCCTTTTGATATTTTCAGTCAATAGGAAGTGAACTGGATTTGATTTTGTTTTGATTTTTGGTGTTTTAACGCCATTTTCAACAATATTTCAGCTATATCATGGCGACCAGTTTTAGTGGTGGAGGAAGCAGGAGTACCCGGAAAGAACCACTGACCGTGGGCAAGCAACTGGTAAACTTTATCACTTGCGGCTGCGAGTCGAGTACACCCTTTTTTACAAAGCCGGGTGCGAACCCATGCCATATTGGTGATAGGCTTGTATGAGTTGTTAGATCCAACGACCTAACTCATTGAGCCACCCGGTCCCCCAGAAGTGAACTGGATTTACAATTAGGTTCCCAAAGCTCGACGGGCAACATGTGGAAGGGGTACCAGAAAAAAAGCAATATTTCGGTCATTGACTGTAATGGTATATAACAAAAAATTGTCCAGTCAATGCAATTTGAACACTTTTGAAGATTTACTAAACATTTGCTCTACAAGACCCTAACACTTGCAGATAAATTTTATTAATTCAAGTCTGTGAGAATATCCTCGTTCCATGGATTATTCTTGCCTAGTTTTGTTCCATTTTGCTTAACAGATAGTTCTCCAGGAGATAATTAAAAAACAAGAAAATGTAAATTCTAGCAGACAGTCACAGACAGACACAAAGTGATAACAAAATCTCACATGGTCTTTGACTAGGTGAGCGTAAAAATTGCAATATAAATATTCTATTGATGCGTAATGATAATTTCTATAATGTTGTCTAATCTCTGTAATGAACTGTATTCAAATTTTATACAAAATATCGTAATAATCTCATGCTTACAAAACAAAGCTAACAAGGAAGTTTATTTATACATGTATGAGTATGACAATAATAAAAGATATGTACATATATCATAACATTTTGACAGGGTCATAAAATATCATTAATGGGTAATTTTGACATTTTTTTTCATTCGTTCTCTCAGAGTGATCTTTTTTTAGTATCAACAAACTGACACTGATACTGAAATTATCGGTCAGTGTGACGTCAACCACATCATGTCACTGATAAAAACAATTACGCCAGTTGTGAAGGTCTTGACATATATTAATAGTATCACTAGTATCACAACTCATCCTATCAGACTCGCTGCAATACTAACGATTATGTCTGTCTTAACCTTCAAAACTGCCGTCACACTATATAGATTTTTATAAGTCGGGTTGATTTTTAAGAAATTACTTGATCGTAATTGTGGTTGGTTTATGGTATACCATTTTCAACGATATTCCAGTTATATTATGGTGGTCAGTTTTATTGGTGAAGGAAACGGGAGTACCTGGAGAAAACCACCGACCAGTAGCAAGTCACTGAAACTATATCACATAATGTTGTATTGAGTACACTTCGCCATGAACAGGGTTCGAAATCACAACTTTAGTGGTGATAGGCACTGATTGCACATGTAGTTGTAAATCCAACTACCATATGATCATGACAATGATGGCGCCTTTTACTATAAGAGGATGTACATCATGGTTGATAGTTGATCAAATAAATTCTGTAAATTTATCAAATATAAATTCTTAATATAAATGTAATTTATCAAGTATAAATTCTCAATATAAATGTAATCTATCAAGTATAAATTCTCAATATACATATAATTTATCAAGTCTAAATTCTCAATATAAATGTAATTTATTAAGTCTAAATTCTCAATATAAATGTAATTCATCAAGTCTAAATTCTCAATATATATATAATTTATCAAGTCTAAATTCTCAATATAAATGTAATTTATTAAATCTAAATTCTCAATATAAATGTAATTTATCAAGTATAAATTCGCAATATAAATGTAATTTATTAAGTCTAAATTCTCAATATAAATGTAATTTATCAAGTCTAAATTCTCAATATAAATGTAATTTATTAAGTCTAAATTCTCAATATAAATATAGTAATACAATGTATATCGAGTCTAAATTCTCAGTATAAATGTAACAGTTCTCTATATAAATCACAGTCATTGGCAGTATATTTCTACCCACATTGATACCTTATCTCATAATCAATTAATTCCCCTCCTCTATATTACACTTTATACACAAGTTGACTCTCTCAAACTGAAAATCTTTTGTGATGTTCTTCTTTACTATTTCATAAATGTCTATGGTAAATCTACTATGAAGAACAGCTGAGCAATGAAAAAACACTTCTCATTACAATTGAAAAAAATATTGTAAAATGAAGGTTATCTCCCTTTGTAATAAATAGCCAGAGTTGGATTTGGCTGTATATTTGCACATTATGTTTTTTTGTAGTCTCTTGAATGCTTCTTTTCTTAATTTGGTTTTCTAATTGTTTGGGGGTATAACCTAATTGTAAAATAGATGTTACAGTGAAACTGTCTAAACCAAATCCCTGAGTAAACGGAAAACCTGCCTAAACCAGACAGACTTTACAGTCCCATCTACTAAATGTCTATGTAATTTGAACCTGTGTAAGCCAAACACCTGTCTAAACTGAGCAAATTCTTCAGTCCAAAAGGGGTTCGGTTTAGACAGGTATTACTGTATTTTGTTGTTGGATCTTATTTATATTTCCTCTATGATTTAGGGATCCACTCATGTATAACTACGTCCTGTACCAGGTCGTGTATGATGACCTTTCAATCACATTCTGAAGTTCTCGACTTCTTCATAAAACTACTATGTTGTCAATACCTAAAGGTTTTGTAGGCACTTAGTTCATTGGTCATTTGAAATTTAACCTTTGGTCTTATTATATGTTCCTCGATCATAGAATAATTTCATTTTAAGAATCTGTTCAAACATTTTTCTATAGAAAAAGGTGTGTATGATACACATGTCAACATACTACCGTCAAACCTGTATTAAGAGGTCACCTTTGGGACAAAGAAAAAGTGGCCTCATAAGACAGGTGATGTCTTAAAAGAGGTTCAATGCAGATGAAATTTTCTACAACAGGACAAGAAGATGACCTTTAAATACAGGTGACTGCAATGACAAGTTTGACTGTATTTGACTTCTATAAATTATTTTCACCATGGTAGCATGCTGTAGTATTTTCACCGTGGTAGCATGCTGTAGTCTTTTCACCGTGGTAGCATGCTGTAGTCTATTTACAATTAGTATTTCAGCAAATGGGTATATTAGGGTGAATTTTTCCTTCAAATTCGCTTTGCACTCTATAGCTATATATCTGTTATGAATTTGAAGGGAAATGTGATTAGATATTCAAATTGGAATCTATCAAAAGTCCCTTCCAATACCAGACATGATTTTACGAGGACAACAAAAAAGCGGAAATCGGCAAAATCGGAAGTATTGAATATACTATAAAAAAGGAATCATAACGGTAATACGGTAAAATCCGGGAAAAAAAAGCGGACGAAAATCATGTCTGCAATACTTAAGTGAGTGAGTGATTGTTGTTTAACGCCAATTCAGAAATTTTTCAGCTATATCATGGCGAGAACAAGTTAATTTTCAATGAGATGATGAAGAGGTTCGCTTTGTTCTATAGTTGGATTTTTATAGTTCTAGCTCACTGAAACAACAATCCGTGGATAGACATGTCGCTCCACTCGGCCACATTATTCTGATTCTGAGCCAACCAGTCTTTGCTCTTACTCCTTAATGCTGTGTGCTTAGCGGAGAAGCAACAAATAACATTTTTACAGTCTTTGGTTTGACCTGACCGAGGCTCGAACCCACGATCTACTGCACTCGAGGCGAGCACGCTAACCATTACACAACTGATGCGGTTTCCAATATTTGAAGGACCCATCAAACATGCTTGACGACATGTATAGATTGTCATGACGACGTGCATAGATTATTAAATTTGAGTTTGAAACAGGTGCACAGGTAAAGTTTGAAGTGAATTTGAAGGGGAAATTCACTATTCATTATACAAAAGATATATACAAATAAATACAAACAAATGTTAACACACTTTATCTTAACAAAACTGAATTTTAAAAAACAAAACAAAAACAAATGCATCATTAACAACAAAAATTTAAATTGGTCCTTTTGACAAATTTAGTGGTTTTGTACAAAAAATGCATCATTAACAACAACAAAATTAAATTTGTCCTTTTGACAAATTTAGTGGTTTTGTAAAAAAAATCTGCATCATTAACAACAAAAATTGAAATTGGTCCTTTTGACAACTTTAGTGGTTTTGTACAAAAAATGCATCATTAACAACAAAAATTGAAATTGGTCCTTTTCACAAATTTAGTGGTTTTGCTGCGAAAGCACATTTGTCATAAATTACTTGCATGTGAATGGTCTAGGTATGCATAGAATTTTTGCATAGGACTAGGAATAATAAGGGTCATGTAAAACTAAATGTGACTTAAAAAGAAACATAATTTATTTTGAGACAAAAACCAAATATAAAAAAAAAAACAATATTTAATGTCACATATGAAGTCTTAGAGACATCAAAAGGTGATATCAGTTTACAATTTGACTAGCAAACTGGCAAAATGGGGCAACTTTTATAATGGTTGTCAGGTTTTATGTTTGGGAAAATCAAGAGCAAGGGGCAAAAAATTGCATAAGCCCACAGATAAATATACATCAATGTTAATATATAGCTGCATCCCTCTTATCCAAAATATCAATATTATCTAATAGTGCATCATGATTCAAAAGTCTTCTCAAAATTAGAAATGGGACATTTTTCCTGCACATTTTGAATTAAGCTTTATTTTTCAAAGATTGATAAAAATAGAATACAGTCAAACCTGTCTTAACGACCCCCTGTATTCAGTGACTTCCTGTCTTATCCGACCATTTTCATTCCTCCAAACGAATTTTACTATATACTTTAACTTTATTCAACGACCCCCTGCCTTATGCGACTAGCGACCGTCTTTTTTCCGCTGTTTGAAAGGTAAATCCTGTGTTAACCAACTTTCATAATTGCTGATATCTGTATGATCTACTGACAACATCTCACTCCAAATTCCATACCTGTTACTAGTTCATAATAATAGATTTTTCATATTAAATGAAGTCACGATTAGCATTATATTGTGCAAGACTGCCATTTTTTTTTACAGGTAAGTTGTTCACGTGATGATTTATTATTGTTGTTTTGGTTTATTTTGGTTTATTTCTCATTTATATTAAATATTTAAAATTGATTACTATAGAAAATACCGTTTTAATCTTTCAGTTTTATAAATAAATAATCGTGATTTTGAAAATTATTGAATAATGAAGTACTGGTTCCCAGCATATATTTCTGTCAACATTTGTTTAAGATGTGGTAACAGAACAAGGTAAACATATGCTGATTGTGTGATTAGGCTATTTATAGTTTTCGGCGAGTGATTGAAGTTGAATTTTAACGCTTTGTCAAAAAATTTCATTCTTCTAATCATAATGATTAATTCTAATTACGATGAGAATTAAGATAACAATAGCTGTTGAAAGAAAGTAAGAAAGAAAAAAAAACTTGATCATTTAATATATAATTATTCTTTTTTTTGTTAATTTCACCCACAAAGGACGGAAATATTTAACGATATTAATTGAACATACTTTTTATTTCATTTTTATACCTTTTTCTTGCCAAAATTTAAGCTCTATTCATGCATTTGTCCTCCACACGAACGGGTTAAGAGTTGATGCGGATTATATACCCAAATTAGGTTTTTCCTCTCGAGATTTTGGGAGCAAATATCATAACCTCTATTCAACGACTCCCTGTCTTATGCGACCTTTTTTCATAACTCCCTTCAATGGTCGCATAAGACAGGTTTGACTGTATATAGATTCTAATGGTACCAGTAGACTACTATGTTTCTCCACTCGGAGATAGTTAAAATACGAAAATTCAACTATCGCTGTCAACGAATATCGAAAGGAAATTGGCGAAAATTATCAAGCAGCAATATAACCATCGTGATTCAATGTATTATGAAACTTTTAACAGCTGGTGAAACATGCTAACAGTATGAGAAAGATCTATTCAACATTTTCAGATAATAAGATATACTTTGAATTTTGAATACCAATTTGTACCCTTACCACACCTAGTCTTTTAACTTAGAATGCTTTAGATTTTATTTTTTACATAGAAAGGCACATTTTGTTAGAAAAAGTATATTCTGTCATTCAAAATTTGTTTACAACATTACACTATAATAGATATCATATCATACAAAAACTGAGATCACTTTTATATTTATAAACAATTTCTCTAGTTTTAATAATCTGGAATGAAAATTTATATTGCGAATCTATATCATAAACAACTCTAAAATTCAACAATTTCATACAATAAACAACCAAGATATGATTAACAAACAATAGTTTTTGATTGGTTCCAATACATCAGATTATGAACCTGCATCATCCAATCATATTGCAGACTGTTCAAGACTTACAACACAGTAATTTACATAGGAAATTCTCGTTCGTTCTGCACTCTATTTGATACTGACAGTCTATCGACCAATTATAAGAAAAATGTTTTTTGATTGGCTGCTATTTATACTTCTGACTGTTCATTGTTATTAGTTGTTTGCGTAGTCGATGCATTGCCTTCACTATTACTGTCGTCTGATGACGATGACGTACGAGTCATTTCTTCTTCGACACTTGCCATTCGTAATATCTGTCAATATAATTTTGTTTTATATTAATGTGTAATTTCTCCAATGCCTTACAAATTAAAAATTTAAACGTCTAGAAGATATTACTAAAAATAGACCTACAAACAGAACAAACCAATACAAATCAAGAAAGTGCATTTTGGAAAAGTCAAATTCGGAACAATTCCGTCTAAATCGGAATGTTTTGCAGGCATATCTTTACTATAATGTGTCAGCTTGTTTTATTGATGGTGGCGACCAGAATATCATAAGAAAACCACATAGTTTTTGTATTGTCCTATTATGTGTCTTTACGTTCTGAGTTCCGTGTTGTGATGTCTGTAGCGATTTCTGCATAAAAACAATGTTCGGTTCATCTTTTACCTCCAGTTGTTTGTAGGAGGGTTCGTGTTTATTTACGTTATTTGTGTTTGCTTGCATATAGTGGTGTCTAACATATATTGTGTTGTGTTTTTCTTCATGTTGTGTACCCAGTGTTGCCAGTTTCTCTGGATTATCCATTTTTGATTGCCCCTTCGGTATTCTCTAACGTTTATTAAGTAGAACTGTCTTGTATACCCTAAGTTGCCAGTTTCTCTAGATTGTACATTTTTGACTGCCCCTTCGGTATTCTCTGGATTGTCCATTTTTGATTGCCCCTTCGGTATTCTATGGATTGTCCATTTTTGATTTCCCCTTCGTTATTCTCTGGATTCTCCATTTTTGATTGCCCCTTCGGTATTCTCTGGATTCTCCATTTTTAATTGCCCCTTCGGTATTCTCTGGATTGTCCATTTTTCATTGCCCCTTCGGTATTCTCTAACGTTTATTTATTATATGTATACCTAAATAACAGGAAATTATTGTACAATATTTACCCTCAAATGATCTTCAATGTCTGCTAGTGATTGGTCAATCCAATCCATATTGCCTGAAAACTGACAGGCATGCTTGGTTACCAAAACAAGATGGCTGACAGAAAGCACCAATGCTGTGCACCTGCAAAATATTCATCTAAGGTAAAACATCTCAAAACAGTGACAGAAAGTACTGTCTATGTTTATGTTATCATTCATATTCGTGTTAGTGTTTTCGTCATTTTGAGTGTAAGCTTAAGCAAATCTGTGCAAATTTTTATCTTTTGTTTATATCTGTTTTGCCATTCAAGATCCAAGTATCAAAGTGGAGGGTTGTGATACAATTAACTGGCTTATCCCTGTCATATTTTTGTGCCTGTCTCAATCCAGGACCTGGATTTCCGATGCCAAATGTTGTGGTCTTTTTCGTTTGTTCAATGGTTTGAGGGGAGAGCTTGTTGTTCGTTTTGTTGACATTGGTGGAATTGTTGACCATAACTATTAAACAGTTTCTTTTCATAAGATTTTTCTTTTATCCTATAACATAACCCTTTCTATATTTCACTATAAATAACTTTAATTTTTTACCTCGCCTCTAACAATCGTGGATCAAGTGGTGGGTACATTGAGTTAACAACTTCATCCACACGTGGATTTATCCTCTTAGCAACCGCTATTATATCTGTTAGTAATTCTTGTGTACGTATCATCTGGGAATTCCCCATCGTCATGCCGACTAGTCGTTCTGTTAGAATGTGACATGTCTTTAATATAGCTATACAATGAGGGATTAAACCACTGAAAAGGAAGAACACCAGTAAATGTCATATCAAATAAAGGAGTGAGTGAGTGATTGTTGTTTGACACCAAGTGTGCAATTTTTCAGCTATATGTTGGCGAGAAAATGTTACATTTTGATGAGATGATGATGATGATCGCATCGTACTAGATCACTGAAACAACAGTTCGCAGGTAAACATGTCATCTACTTGGACTCTTTATCCTAATTCCAAGCCAATCATAACTCTTACTCTTTCATGCTGCAGGCTAAGTAGAGAAGTAGCAAATACCAATATTATATAAGTCTTTGGTTTGACCTGACTGGGGCTCAAACCAACGATCTACCACTCTCAAGGCGATCATTGATGCTGTTAATAAAGCAAACATAATAGATTCATCTTCAGGTAAATAATCGAAAGAAATTTAAAGAGCTAGAGAAAATCTAGGTGTCATCAGTACAACAGGGTTAGGGTTATGGTGTTTAACACCAGTTTCAACAATATTTCAGTTATATTGTGGCAGTCAGATTTATTTGTGGAGGAAACCGGAGAAACTGGATAAAACCACAGACCTGTCGCAAGTCTGACAAACTTGATCACATAATGTTGTATCAAGTACACCTCACCATGAACAGAATTCGAAATCACAACTTCAGTGGTGATTGCACAGGTAGTTGTAAATCCAACAACCATACGACACCACAATACAATAGGAGTGAGTGAGTGATTGTTGCTTAATGCCAACTCAGCAATTATTTAGCTATATCATGGTGCGAACAAGTTAATATTCAATGAGATGATGATGAGGTTTGCTTTGTACTAGACCAACATGCTGGATTTTTCAATAGTGCTAGCTCACTAAAACAACAGTCCGCGGATAGATATGTCACCCCCACTCGGACACATTATCATGATTCCAAGCCATGCAGTCTTTGCTCTTTCTCCTGAGTGCTGCGTGCTTAGTGGAGAAGCAACCTAGTGTTTTATCTAAAGAAAAATAGAATGGTGCTGTGCCATGCCCCTTTTTCATGACGCCATGCCCCTTTTGATAAAAAAACGTGGCGCCATGTATTGCCGATATGCCCTTTTTCGTTTCTTCAAAGGGTGACAAATCTTATCCTGATCCTGAAAAATGTTTGTAAAAATTTATTCTTCTTCTTCATTTGCTGATTAAAACTAATTAGTCACTACAATGACAATTTTATTACATGCCAATCAACGGAGTATAAAACTTTTATTTTGATTGCGTAATCTGTTAATTATCTCGCCTGGCTTGATTGACCTGGTTAAAGATAATGATCCCGACAAAGAATTCATTCAACGATAATGATTTTTTTTAAAGTTATGACATGTATTCAAAATGCCACAGTATGTATCATATTTAATATGATATTTAAAGTGGACATTTTTGTAATCGTCATTCATTGCACGATTCGTTATGTACAATGTCCGCCATAACGAACTATTTTTGTCACGTTTCATTTTTGAAATTGTTGAAATCTATTATATCCATTAAGTATTTTGAAAGTGATTTTCTCAAAAAGTTATAAACTTTGGTTTAAAGAAGCTTAAAAAATAAAAATGGCGCGACAACAGAAGTTCACAATCCAGATTGTTATCGATCTGCATCCGGGAAACAATTGCGTTCTATTTATAGAACTATTTACAAACAGGCACATGTCTGCAATTAAAAACAAAATAACTATAGTATTTTTATTCCAATTGTTGCATGTTTGATTATGAGGTATGAGAATTAATAATTTGTTTTACAACTTGCTTCAATTTTTGACGTTTGTTCTATATTTTCACAACCTACAAAGAATCTATAGAAGTTGGACCATTCACAGGGACTCGGATAACTATTTCTGACAAATATCCGATCTCTGGCAATGGCAATCTCGTAGAAAATACCAAATGATTTTCTACGAGATTGCCATTGCCAGAGATCGCATATTTGTCAGAAATAGTTATCCGAGTCCCTGTGGACCATTGGGCAAATTGGCAGAGAACTTATTATTTTCTGCTGAAGACTACACAAATATGAGTTATTACAATTGTTGTGGTATTATACTAAAGCACAGTAACATTTCAAAAAGGGTGGGGAAGGGGTTTATTACAATGTTATGTTTTATCAGTTGGTTGCTAATTTGCAGAGTATGTTCCCATCCTGGGAGCTTTTTCATAGCTTTTCAATCTCCATTACTAACCAATAAGGCAAAGTAACTGATTATGAAATTAAGCTCATTATATTATGTTTATTCATGATTGAATAAAAATAATCTGATCCGCAAAAGTTATTAATGGTCTCAACATCCTGGCTGAATCCCTGAATATATTGCCTTGTTTCACACAAATGTTGCAAAGAAACTATGTGCCCTTTTTGGTAAATTCTATGTGCAAAGTGCCCTTTTTGTTAAAAAAAAATACCATGCCCCTTTTCAGTCCTAGATAAAACACTACAACCAATACCAATTTTATAGTCTTTGTTGGTTTGACCAGATCAGGGCTCAAACCCATGATCTACCGCACTAGAGGCGAGCACTCTAACCATTACACCACTAATGAGGTTCAATACAATAGGAACTTTAAATCTCTCTCCAAACAATTCAATAACCAACCAAATCTTGATAGAAATACTGAGATTTTAGTCATTATGAAGAATATCATTTAATAAACGATACTTACGTAGCATCATCTACCCAATGTTCATCTTGTATCAACTGTTCTAGCTTTGGATTTGTTATTCGAACATCGTCCAACTCAACATCTGTAGGATGAGGGGGCGTGTCCTCCTCTATCAGTTGTACATCTGGTCTAAAAATAAAAATTAGGTCATGAATAATCAACTATGCTATATGAAAAGAGGGATATTTTTTCCTCTATCAGCTGTGCACATCTATTCTAAAAATAAAAATTACAAGGTACATTTTTGTAAGTGTGCTACACAATGCAAGAAGAGGGATATTTTTTCCTCTTGTAGCTGCACATCTAATCTAAAAATAAAAATTACGTGGTAACTATGCTAAATGAGAAGAGGGATAGTTTCTCCTCCATTGTATATCCAGTCTAAAAATAATAATAAAGGGCTATGCAGAGCAAAGCATGATACGACCGCAACATGACGACAAAGGAAGTTGAACAAGTGTGGACACTGGATTTTGTTTGACACAATAATGTGTTCGGCACAACAATATGCTGGACCGAAAATACTTTGGGCATTTGTCTTGTTTTACTATTTCAAGTGTTAAATATGCCTTCCAAATGTGCAAAATTTCGGAATTTGGGCCCTTTCTAGACCCTTTTTCGAAATAAAATAGCAAGATGTTTTTATGGTCCATCAATAACTCACAAAGATTATCATTTTTGCACAAAAAAAAAATGCATTAACATTGGATGAAAAAAAAAGAAAGTTCAAATCTTGAAATTCGGTTGAGTTTGTAACTGTAAGGGATTGAGGAAATCCATCAACATATTACCGGAATCTCCCTGCCCAATCAATTCAAAGGAGAAAACTACATCAAAATGGGATGAAAAATAAAAATTCTATATACATTTTGTACCTTCCAAATATTCAAAATTTCTTTTGTCCCTTTCAGAAATAAAATACCATACCGACTTCAGTTTAAACAGGTTTAAATTACCAAACATTTTCTACTTTGAGATTTTATTTAATTGAGAGTTCGGTTTATACAATTATCAAGTTTATTCAGGGTCCGATCTATAGACAAGTTTTACTGTGATTTTCTTATTGTTGATTTTCGTCAAGTAAGCAGTATTTTAGTTACATTCACGACTTAAGTTAACAAATCCTAGGTTTTGTAGATAAAGTGGTGGCACTGTGATTGGACTACATGTATGTACAAATACTAAAAATGTCACAGGAAAATAAGTGTTTGTTCTTCTTCTATTTGACTTTTATGTTTCCACTGTGTTTTGTTTTTGAATGTCCTCGTACTTGAGTTATAATATTCCTTCAGTGATTGGAATGAGTGAGTAACTCTTGTTTAACACCAAGTGATCAATGTTCCAGCTATATACTATATCGTGGCAAGAACAAGTTACATTTCAATGAGATGATGAACGATGTCCACTTTGTAGTAGACCAACACGCTTAGTTGGATTTTTATAGTGCTAGCTCACTGAAACAACAGTCTGCAGGTAGACATGTCGCTCCATGTACTCTGACACATTATCCTGATTCCGAGCCAACCTGTCTTTGATCCTCCTGCTTAATGTTAGGTGGTCAGTGGAGAATCAGCAAATACATATTTCATAGTCGTCTTTGGTTTGACAAGACTGGAGCTATAGCACACGAACCACCACACTCGAGGCGAACGTGCCAACCATTACACCGCAGATGCAGTTCGCTTTAGAGTTTGAGGGGTCGTCGTGGCTGTGATCGTATGGTAGTTGGATTTACAACTACCTATGCAATGAGTGCCTATCACCACTGATGTTTTGAGTTCGAATCTCCATCAGGGCGAGGTGTACAAGATCATGTGAAAAAGTTTGTCAGTGACTTGCGATAGGTCGGTGGTTTACTCTGGGTCCCTCCACCCATAAAACTGACCGCCATGATATAACTGAAATATTGTTGGAAGTGGCGTTAAACACCATCAAACAAACAACCTTCAGAGTTTGGTCCTCTGTGTTTGAATGGGTAGCTTGCTATACATAGTTTTAAACATTACAACCACAAACCTTGTGTCCTTCAACTGTGATGTAATGAGATCAGTCCTTTTACACTTTACTTTACACACATATAAAAGTCCAACAAGAGAGGCTATAAATATAGTTGCTAGGATACCAATGGCTACTGCAACAACTGTCTCCATAACGGCCATTCAGTGATTTGTAAACAATTTCAACTTTGTTGAATAATCAAGATCCATTTTAAATCTAAAAATAGAAATATATTTTGTCTTTTTACTTAGAGCATGAAAGCTGACATATAAAATTTTCAAACATTATGAAATATATGTATCTATGTTTTATAAATTAAAGTTAATGCAAATTAAGGAAGGGGGAGTGTTCTGTCTGGAGGGGTACACATAGTAATTTAATTTGATGAGTCCAGAAGACATTTCCTAAAAATTTGGGTGAGTCCCACCATTGTAAGAATTTAAAATTTTAAAACTTTGGCATGTCCCAATTAAATATGGTTAAAATGGAGAACACTAATTTGTATTATTAGTTATCTTTAATAAAAAGAATTGAATAGTCAAGAACTCATCCAGACGAGTTGTAAGGATCCCTCCACAACCAGTGGCAATCATTGCTAAATTTTGAGTTTTATTCCCACCATTGTAAAAAAATGTGCATAATAAATATCCAAATATGGTATACTTGATAGCTCTTTATGCCAGCTGCAGCATGTGCAAGTTGCAAAGGTCAAATATTTTCTCCTGTTAAAAATGTACTTGGTTTCCTCCACAAAATAAAAACTGACTGACAAGATAAATGAAACATTGTAGAAGTATATTATTTAACAATTAAATTTATCCTACAAATTAAAAGCATGGTAAAACAAATATAATTAGATATTAATTTTAGCCAGATTTTTAATTATTCAACTTATTTACACAACTTTTCACTACTAAATTATACACATGCCACGATATACATGTAGCTGAAATACGGCTAAATGTTGGTGTTGAACACCAACCAATCAATCAATCAAGTAAATTATACATGCATGAGGACTGTGAATAAAACAAAAAATTAACAAAATATTTGATCAATCACCTTTTACTTACCAGGAATAAGCTGATGAATGAAAATAGTTTCCTTTTCTGATGCAATATAATTATAAAGTACAATATACTACAGAATGAACAACTAATGTGTTGTACAACATCAAATATTCTTGTTAGCTAAGCTTGTCAAAATTTATAAACTGACATACTGGTAATTTTCTAATTCAATGAAATCGTGTATAACATGAATTACACAGGACAATATAAATAAATTCTCAATATTTTTTTTATGAAAAAGAAAGTATACTAAATATAACGTTTTCTATGAAGTCAAAAATAATATATAATGTTTTTTTTAATTTCTTGCTTAAATTTCTTATGATTGGCTTAAATTATTAGCTAGTATGTAATTTTTTTTTTCATTTTTGGGTTTTTCAGCTTTAGAAGAATTTGCATGATCAATTAATACATTTGTACATACTTTGTTGTTACTAAGTAGAAAGGGAGGGTTATGGTGCTTAACACTACTTTCAAAAAATATTTCAGTTATATCGTGGCAGTCAATTTTATTGGTGGAGGAAACCAGAGTACCCGGAGAAAACCACCGACCTGTCCCAAGTTGTTACTGAGTAGAGCAAGTGAGACTGGCATTATAAAAAAACAAAAACAAAAATCACACAACATATGTACTCACTATGGCCAGTTAAGATATTTTAAGCAACATAAACAAGGCGGACATTATGATATAACATAAGTCTCTGTACAGTGTTTGTAACGCACGTTTGTTGTAATGTAATATGACAAACTGCACTTTTATAGCAGCAGACTGTTAAATGGTAAATCGCATGACTAAATCCTTATAAGCACGTTAATTATACACTGAACAAACTGACATTTAAATCATTTACTTGTACGATATGATCAAACTCAATTTAGTTATAATAGAAATAGTGTATCTAAGTGCAAACTAATTACATTTTTAAACTCTTTTTTTCATAAAAATCAATAAATTAAATTGACGAATGACAGCATTACATACAAATGAATTCACAAAAACATTGAAAAAGATATAATTACGAAAATTTAGAGTTGAAGAAAGAGGACAATGCGTGTCCGTCAAACTTGTGGCAAAATTGACAAAATAACTGCATTATATACAAATGAATTCACAAAAACATTGAAAAAGATATAATTATGAAATTTAGAGTTGAAGAAAGAGACATTGCGTTTTTTGTCAAACTTGTGGAAAACGTCTGTAGATTTATGGAGTATTTTTCTATTACGTATGATAATAATAATATTAACTTGTGTTTTTTTTTTGTATGATTTTTTATTTTACATAAGCAAATTCTAATCAAACTCAAACATCATTACTCTCATATAACTATTTCAAATTTACAGATGTAATTAAAATAATTATGACTCCCTCTCTCTCTGGGATATACCTTGTGTTTGCATCCTGTCTGCCTGTCTGTCACAAAAGTTTGCAAGTCATTGAAGTGCAACTCCTCTTATATTTTAAAAGGGAATTCTTTAAAACTTTCCATGCTTGATTATCAACATATGGGGAATCGCATAATAATGATGTGGCCGTGATCGTATGGTAGTTGGATTTACAACTATCTTTGCAATCAGAGCCTATCACCACTGATGTTGTGAGTTCGAATCACGATCAGGGCGAGAGTTACAACATTATGTGATAAAGTTTGTCAATGACTTGCAACAGGTTGGTGGTTTTCTCCGGGTCCTTCAGTCTCCTCCACCAATAAAACTGACCGCCATGATATAACTGAAATATTGTTGAAAGTGGCATTAAACACCATCAAGCATAATATACTAAGCTTTAAATTCAGTAATATTCTGAATCCTACTGAAAGTTTAGTAGGATCCAGGATCCTCCTAGTACAAATCTGGATATCCTGATTTGTCCTAGTAGATATTGGAATTCTGATTTATACTGGTTTAAATCCAGTACAAATCAGAATTCCAATTTCTACTAGTAGAAATTGGAATTCCAATTTGTACTAGTAGGATTCCGGATCCTACTGGATTCCAATTTGTACTGCAACATATATATATAGGGTTTTTATCAAACTATTTTCGACGTTATTGCCCATTTTTACTTCAGTATATTTCTAAGTGCATTAGTACAATGTACAGTGTAGTACTACAGTCAAGCTTGTATTAAGAGGTCACCTATGGGACAGAGAAAAAGTGGTCTTTAAAGACAGGTGAATGCATAATAGAGGTGACCTCATGGGCAGGTTTGACTACATACAAAAAAACTTTAAAATTTGTGATCCATAAATAATCCTATACTGTCAAACACGCCAATGTTGTCACCTTTATTAAGCAGCCACCTGTATTAAAAGGTCACTTTTTTCTTGTAGTGTCAGAAAATTTCATATGACTTGAACCTCTTTTAAGAATTAACTTGTCTTAAAAGACCACTTTTTCTTTGTTTTAAATGTGACCTCTTAATACAGGTTTTATTGTATTACATGTATAACATCAAGTATAATACTTACACCATTTCAGTCTTTGTCTTATTTTTTTCACCTACATGTACTTACCCGAAAGCCAAATTTAGAAAAAAAATTCCTATTTATTCAAACAAATTCTTTCATAATTTTCACTTTGTACGAATCATGTTTTACTTGTCCCAGGCTTCGGGCAAGTGTGAAGACTGCCATTTCAAAGTTTTATTTTTTTTCTGTTGCCATTAAGAAATGTAAAAATCCCATATAAATTTGACCCCTTTTATTGAAGTATTGAAAATTTCTGTAATTTCAGGATGTCAATTACCTGTCACTGAAGCAAGTATTGATAAAACCACTTACAGTGAGTGATGAGTCCTTTCTTTATAACATGTGAAAACTCAACATGATTAATGGATATTGACTTTATGTAAGAAAAATAGTTTACGGTTGCACAATATTGAAAACACAGAATATACAGTTAAACCTGTATTAAGAGGTCACCTGTGAGACACACAAAAAGTGACCTTATAAGACAGGTGACCTCTTAATAGAGGTTCAATTCATATGAATTTTCAATGAAAGGACACGAAAAGGGTGACCTTTCAATACAGGTGACTGCTTAATAGAGATGGTTGCATGGGCTTTCACTCCATGTATGCATATACAAATGAAAAATGTCAAGGGAGACAAGTTCATCACTGTAACAGGATGACAGGTGATAGAAATCACAGAATAAATGTTAAAGATAATTTTTGACACAAAATCAGAGGGCCCTCTTCTCTCTGACATAATCATCCTTCATCTATTGAGAATGATATTTGTAATTCCTTTTTAAAATGTAGGAGGATAATTTACTATAAACCTTTTGTTAAAATATTTTAAATCTAAAAGGGCACATTCTGATTAAACTCAAGATTTCTCGCCCGCCATGACATAACTGAAATATTATTGAAAGTGGCGTTAAACACAATAAACCAACCAACCAACCAATCTCACTTTCTCCCCTTTACTAATATGTCGCAGCTCCAACAAGAATCATAAAGGGTAGTTACTTCCTCAAAATTGGTTCAACCAAACTTTTGTGTGAGTGATCTTTATTTAATAAATGCCAAGCGAGCCATTTTTACTATATCATGATGAGAACAAGTTAAATTTTGATGAGATGATGTCCATTTTGTACAAGACCAATACACTTAGTTGGATTTTTATAGTACTAGCCCACTGAAAAACGGTCTGTGGGTACACATGTCGCCCCACTCACACACATTATCCTGATTCCGAGTCAATCTGTCTATACTCTAAGTCTTACTCTCTAATACTGCATTATTATCGGATTAACGGCAAATACCAGTTTTATTATCTTTCATTGGATTTATTATTTGCTATATAATTCATATTATAAATACACAGGTTGACCACTGAAATTAATAAAAAATGTCTTTGTTCTTAACCTTAAAGCTGTCTGCTTAGTGGAAAAGCATCAAATGCCAATTTTATAGGCTTTGGTCTGACCCAACCGGTGCTCAAACCCACGGTCAACCTCACTCAAGAAGAGCATGCTGACCATTACACCACCATGGTAGCTTAGATTATAAGATAATTTTATTAAACCAATTTTGGGCCCACAACAATACCACAATGTAAACCTTGTAAAACCTGTCAAGTGCCTACACAGTATTTAATTTATCTCAATAAACTGTCCATGTTAAGAGCTAAAATTACTACATACCTTAATGTACATTTGTATATAAGTACATGTAAACAATTTTCACACCCCAAGAACTGTATAATGTATTGATTCCCCGCTACAGAATCAAAGCATCATCATACATGTACATTTGTTGATTCATAATAAAACACACATAGAACCTATACTTCCTAGCCCAATGGTTATGAAACTTGTACTTGAAAATCATCAATTCAGAACATCACATCATGTGCAATGAAAAAGTGGTCTTATAAGAGGGGTGGCCTCTTTTGGGAGGTATAATTTATTAAGTTTACCATCTGGTCTGATAAGACTTAGAGGGTGGCCTTTAGTGTGAGGGGCCTCATAAGAGAAGTTCTACTGTATCACCAAGGAAATATTACATCATGATACAGTTTATCATTTAAGTATAGCAATCTATTGTAAATATTTAAAGTTCCACGCGACATCCTAATCAGATTAACTACCGGAGGCATTTAAACATTTTTATTACTCTAAGACGACCATAAACCATTTGGGAGGGTCATAAACCACGTGGTGTTGGGTGGACCATCTTTGGAGGAGTTTGGGAGCAAAATCTGAAATTAACGGCGGCACACCAATATTCACCGAAATCGGGGGGAAACAATAGAGAATCCATTTGCTTTGAGCTAAATGTACATGATATTTCCTCATCCCTGATTTAGGCCCATAGATCTGGAAAGTTTTGAAATATAAGACTAGTACATTTAAACAACTTAAGAACAGTGGATTTAAACACCTGTAATTAAATGCAATTATCCAGATCATCACGTTTGCCTGCAAGTACAATGTATCAACTGTCCATATTACCTTAATGATGTGTCAGAGCAATTAATTTGACCCCGAAAACACCTATTCAAACACAAGAATGATTAATTATAGAAATTAATTGAATATCTCTTCAACACCCTGGAAGAAGAACATGTATTGGCATCAATTTATGGTAGTCTCAGAAAACAGGGAAGATCACATCTACATGGCATTTCAAATTTATCAACTAGTTTAACTTTAACCATTCAGGTGACAAATTAAATGATGGTTTACAGTTATTTCTAAAGAAGTATTTTCTGGTACATTTCAAAATATGATGTTGCAGTCATGGTGTATTAATTCCAATGTCAATGGAAATGCACACCTAAGTCATGGCATTATAATCAGCTAGATGATTGTGGCCATTACCAGGCAGAAACAGAAACACACAATTTCAAACTTATGGGTTAAAACTAGCAGTGCCAGTAGCAGGCATTTCACCTTGGTGTTATACTTGAACCATCACTTTACTCTTTTCACAGTAACAAAGAGTAAGTCACAATTGTTACATATACATATAGATAATTACAATCTGACAGTCAACTTAGAGTTTCGGATGCAGATCAGACTGCGACTGGCATAAATGACAAAATTCTGTAATTTCTGTAATTCTGATCTGAACTGTCCTGCATTATCATCAATTCGAAATCCTATCGTCGATGAATTACAATTTTTACTACAACAAAATCACAATATACAGTATAATACTTTATCTAACGATGATAAGCTACAAATGATATTAGACTGTACCCATCTTATAAAAAGTCAGAGAAAATCAATGTCCTTGAGAAAATCGAGTTTCAAAATCGCCGCCTACTGTACTGCATAATTTACATAGTGCACGGTATAGAATGTTGATGAACATTAAACCCAGTTAAACATGAACAGCATTAGATAAAGTGGTGAGGTCTAATAAGCAGTCGTCGGAGTGATAAACATCCTGCTAAGGAAATTATGAACATTATGTAAAATAAAATATATTGTAAATATGGTATTGGTGAGGGAGTACCCACATAAAGAGACTGACAATCAACTACAATTGGTGATGGTAATTTTTAGCTGCATGGCATTGGACAATGGTGATGGTAAATGGTATTATGGGGGAAGAAGAATGCATTATGTAAAATAAAATATATTGTAAATATGGTATTGGTGATGGAGTATCCACATAAAGAGACTAACAATCAACTAATAATTGGTGATGGTAATTTTTAGCTGCATGGCATTGGACAATGGTGATGGTAAACGGTATTATGGGGGAAGAAGAATGACATTCAAAATGAATGGTTATCCTATGAAGGATGTAAAGAAGAAGAAAAGGTAAAAGGCTAAAAAGGTAATTAAAGTCGATGAATTAATTTAATTCAAAAATTACTTATACATTACTGTCACCAAGCAATACTATATGAAAAAGCAAGCTTAGTATGCATGGTAAAATGACACTCGGAAATTTAAAAAGGAATCGTGGAAATAACAACGATTTACCTTTACATTTTTTACCTGTTTTTCAACAAAAACATTATTTGAAGTTATATAAAAGCTTGAATGTAAACAGTAAATTAACACAATATTTCAAACGCTTTAAAGATCCCAATAATATTTTTTTTTAATCTCTAAATACGTCTCGAATTTCCCTTTTTTTTCGAGAATGAATAGTGATATTAATTTTATTAGAATTTTAACATGAATACATCGATTTTTTTTTTTATTACTGACGAAATTAACTCAGATGAACAAGACAAACCTAAATTAATTTGCAGGGAGCACAAAGATTTGGAGATTATAAAAGGTTGAGTGGCGGTAAATTCGTCTAACATGATTTGTCCCATTATCAATTAACCACACGGCACAGGTATAAATTACTCTTTCAAGGTTCACAATGAATACAGATACGATCTTGTATCAGTATAGAACAATGTATCCTAACAAAAGTTTAATTAAACCAGTAGTTCCCTTGGTATTGACAAGTGAAGGTGCTTGAAATCCATGAGGCATGACATCACATGTGCATGATGTGGGCTGTTTAAAAAAAAATGACCCCATTTCTTTTATCATTGACCATTCTAATATGTGATGATTTAAATTGTATCTTTTTGTATCAGAATATGTACTTTGGTACATAGAACCTTGCTGCAAAATTTCACGGCATTATCTGCTACCACTAAAAAATAGCGTCCAAAAATGTATCAAAAAATGTCAGGAGTGTAACACTTTTAGTGTGACATTTACAAAGATGCATGTACTGCCATGTTGTGTAATTAGAAAACAAATAATTGTACAGTAGAAA
>MJUT01013246.1:79988-91066 GCA_002080005.1 Gigantidas platifrons
ATATATCTTATGGAAAACTTTGATATTTTACCTAAAATTTCATGCATAATTTATCCATTTTTTGTAATTTTGAAGACAGGACTGGATAGGTAAAATTACCATGTATAAAAAAAAAAATAAAGGTCAATAAAACTGTTTGTGTTGTCTAAAAGTGAAATTATTTAGGTATGTAGCATACTTCTCAACAACCATTGTCTCTAAGTATCATAGCTGAAACCAGAAGCATCAACATGTCTGAGCTTTTACATCAATCCTATATTCAATAGAAGAACACCTGTGGAATATGTCAGGAGTGTAACATTTAAATTTACAAGGTCATAATTTTAACACAATCTTATTAATTATAATATTTTGTGTTTTAATTTAGTCAACAGTCCTGTCAAAGATCATGAGTGACAAGCATAATGATCTGATGACCGCCAGTTCTTTTGTGTGGCCAAAACATCTATGTCAGGAGTGTAACGCTTTTATCCAATTAAATACAAGCACTATTGAACTTACTGTTTAATCAGATTTAGAAAATATGGTTGACTGAAACTGACCATCTGTGTCTTGCTGAGGTATTGTAATGCAATTCTATTATATTTGTAGCATTCTATCTCCTTGTTATAATTTATTTAAGCCGCTGATTGAAAAATAATCTAAATAATCATGAGCACTTCAAAGAGTTTTTCAAAAATGATTAAGACATTCTAGTTTTCACAAAGCAGAAATGAAGGATATAAATATTGGTAATTAAAATATTAAATGTTTTGTGAATAATTGTTTCATTCATTGGAAAATAGCTATATATTTAACTATCAACATAAAATGTTACACTCCTGACACAAATCCTACATTTTAGCTATTTCCATCATTTGGCGTCCGTCGTAGTAATTATTTTTTAAAAGTCATTTCCTCTGAATCCAATGGGCAGATTGGAACCAAAATTGGTGTGGATGTTCCTTTATATGGTATCTAGTTCAAAACTTTTGCTGTGATTTTGATCAGTCGACAAATATGGCTGCCAATACCGTCATTCTTGTCAATAGACCATAGCTCTAAAATTACCAATCTCATGTCATATCATCAAAATTAAAACAGACAGAGGAAAGTTAGGGTGAGTCCTTCCTTCTTCAGCATCAAAAACTCTACAAGTCTCCATTGAGTTGAACATTTGTTACACTCCTGACCTATTTTTGTACTTACCACCAAACAAAATATTAAAACAATGTGAATAAATAAAACAAATGTGAACTTTTCTGATGTAATAAGAAAGCAAGTGAGAAGTAAATAAATTTGGTAGAATGTATTTTTCAAGTATTTTACTGCCCTAAGCTATTTGATACAGCTGCTTGCGGTCAACTTTAAGTCTTAATATCAAGCAAATTAATATTTCTCTAATAGATAATTGTTAAATTAAATGCTGATGGCCTGTTTTATTCATTGGACTCCAATTTCAACACCTATTTCAGTTGAAATATTCACTTTAGTTGATATATATATACAAAAATATGTCAGGAGTGTAACAAAATTAGGTAAAAATACATGTGTTTTTCATTTGTCATTTATGAATAAAGCAATTTCTATGAAATTTTCAGTGAATGAATTAGTATCGTGTATGTGTCTTCAAATGTACTTTTCATATCAGTGTGGACCTTTTTTTAAGAGAAACAAAAACTTTTGTAATGAGAAACCAAAAAATTACTTTAAAAAATGGTGAAAATACATTAAATTTTATCTCTAAATTAAAAATATTGGTTAAAAATGATCGAAAATTAATTTTTGAACTTCGTTGTATCAATAAATTAATAATGTACAATAATTTTTAGAATTACTTCTGTTGTAATCTTGTTGAGAAATATTGTTAGTGTTACAAAAATATAGATAAAAAGCCATTAATAAAATGTTGCAAATTTTTTTTTTCTTAATTACTTTCACAAACCAATGATAAATTAGTAAACTTGGACTTTTGTGGGTCCTTAAAATTCAATAGGACATCAATTTCCAATTACTTTAATTTTGGTCACCTATGTCACACTTTGGGATCATTTTTTTTTAAACAGCCCATGTGTAATGTTTGATACACTGTCTATGAATAATGAAGTCCATGGCATGGGTCTATGTCTATAATGACTATATCCTGTCGTATGCTAAAACCACAGGTACTTGTTTCTATCAATGAGAATGTCAACAACTACCCATGTAATATATTAAACAAGTGCCTATGCCTAATAGTAATATATCGGTCACCATTTTGAATTATTAAATTTAATGAAAATCCTGGATTTCAACTTCCGGAGCCTGATATAATATCTCTCTGACAGTAGTATTGTCAAAAATGACAGTCCTACCGACATTATATCGACAAGACGGAATTTATATAGATCAAATTTTCCAATTATTAAATAGACGTAAAATACCAAAGAATACCTGCTGGCGTCGCCTCCTTCAATTATCAAATTCAAATGCCAAGTTCATGGTTCCCACGCATCCTGGAAAACGGGAAATACCCTGGAATTTCGTTATACACGACTTCCCGGTCGGGAAATGTCCTCAGGGGTGTGGAAATGGCATGCCTGACTTTTCCGACTTGTACACATAACCGACCAGGCAACTATACTTTTGTGTATTGGTTGTCTGTGGACAAGTGAAAATTGGCCGGGGGGGTGAATCAAATTTCTTTTGATAATTGTCAAAGGATCATCAAATACAACAGTCTATAACTATGTCGGTTAAAAGTTTATGACTAAAAATAGATCGATTGTTTAGACAGACAAATTAGGTACGCAACTTCGGATTTTCAAATTTTTGCATTAGCATTTCTCATTGACTTGGGATCGACATCTAGGTTTTATCTTCTGTATACGGAAATTGAATTATTGATTTTTCAAAAGATTGACAAGTTTGTCATAAACCAAGAAAAGAATCCATTGCTACTGCTCCAAATAATGATAAACCGCTAAAACGAAAGTCGCAGGCGGAGAAGGATAAACAATACAAAAAGAAACGAAAACCTGAATTTCAACAAACATGGTTAATCGATTTTCCGTGGTTGCAATACAAGGAAACTTTTCTTTAGACAATAAAATTAGCTTTTGCAAATGAACAAATATTTAATTGGAAATAAGTTAAATGATTAACAAATCAACTCAATAAATCAACATATATGTAATGCATAGTACCAATTCAACAAAAAAGTCTGAGCAAGTGACTTTTTTTTCGGACAAGTAAAATTTCCATTTTGACTTTCCCTGGGATAAGTGCTCAGATCAGATATTTCCACACCCCTGGTCCTTGAAAATTAAAAAAATGGTAAAAATCCGGTATTTAACCCACAGGCATTTGACCGATGGACCTTAATTTCCCCGTGTTTGCCACTGGGGTACGTATTTTCAGGGCTAGTAACGATGTAGGGCCTCTATTTAATTGTGGGTCCTGGGTCCACACGAATACTAGAAAAATACTCAAGGTAAGAAACAAAATTGTAAAACAAACCCGGAGGTCGACTTATTTTCTGTTACGCGGCACGCGATTGGTCAATTCTTTTCCGGAAATTTGCCTTGACCAATCGCGTGCCGCGTAATAGAAAATAAGTGGTCGACCTCCGTGTTCGTTTACAATCTGTCTTGGGAACAGATAGTTGGGGGGTATATATGCAAAATAGTACGAATATGAGAGTAATCAGTAGCACAACAGCTGATGGGGGTCCACAAGGTTAGTGCATTCCATCCGTTTATTTTTTAGAAATCAGGGAAATAGACAATAATAAGAAATTTAGCAGTACACCACCATTTTCAGTGATTTTGTTTCTTACCTTGAGTATTTTTCTAGTATTCGTGTGGACACAGGACCCACAATTAAATAGAGGCCCTACATCGTTACTAGCCCTGAAAATACGTACCCCCGTGGCAAACACGGGGAAATTAAGGTCCATCAGTCAAATGCCTGTGATTTACCCTGGAAATCTTTATTGAAAGCGTAATTTTTTAACCACCGGAAGTTTTCATGCAATTGTCAATTTCAAGTTACTTCCCTTGGTCCGATAATCAATTCGTCCCAATAATAATAAAAGCGTCTACAATAGGCCAAAAAAAGCACGAATTGATAACTTGAATCTGAATCTGCAATGTGTTTGTAGAAGTAGTGCAGGTCAATGTTACATGAATTAGTTCCGATGATGGCGATCAATATTCAATCACACGTGAAGAAATCCATGATAATAACAAAATACTTGTTCAAGCGGCAGATAACGAACAAGAAAACTTATCCTTGAAAACTGAAAAAAGTCCTGGAAAAACCCTGGAATTTCATATCTGGAAAAGAGTGGGAACCCTGCAAGTTGTCCAGATAAGAGAATATATACAGCCGTGTAGGCTAATTAGACTCGTTATGCACCCCAGGGTATCATAAAAGTTCTCCTACAGACACAGTTTTGGTTAAATTAAGCTCTATTTTGGTGTGTTTGCAAAACTAATTGTCAGATATCAACATCTGTGCCAAATATTCATTCTTCTATGGCATTCAGAACATGGTTGGTTTATAGGGGTGCGTCTAATTACCATACATCGTGTTTGACCATTAATTGTGGGAATCGTTGCCATATTTTTCAGAACAAAATATATATCATCTGATAGACAATATGTTATTCTACACCCTTCTTAAAACCCTTTAGATATTTATTTCTTCTATGAAATATAGAGCAGTAAAAACCCGTAGGTGCGTCTCATTAGTCGACAGCATTGTATACTGTTGGAAGTTGAATTAAAAACACATAAAGTCAGTGGTTTTTTCCAGGTACTCCAGTTTCCTCCACCAATAAAACTGACTGCCACGAATACGATATAACTGAAATAGTGTTGAAAGTGGCATTAAACAACATAAGCATAAACCTTACCTAAAAACACATAATCCTTATCCTAATCGTAAAGAATGGTATAAATGCAAAGAAATAACATCGAAATGTGATCAGATTCTATGAATTCCAGTTCATGCTGGTCATTAATTTATTTCTGTATTTCGCTCTTTTCAGGAAAATGAAATCTTCAAGAATAATGACTAGAGATAGGAAAAGGAGAGGTAAACAATTCACAGAGCTAGATTTTCGAAAATCATTTACATGCACCAATAAAACAGACCCCCACGATATAACTGAAATATTGTTGAAAGTGTTGTTAAACATCATAATCCCCACTTCAAAATACAGGTATTCAATAAATTAATCACTAATGAATGAGATTCATTAGTATGAAAATAAAAGAAAATATCCCTGAGTCTTTGTTCTTACTCATTAAAGCAGCATATACTCAGTGATCTTGAAGGTTTTTTTCAGAATGGGCCCATGGCCCCTTCAAAAAAATGTCAATGGGCCATTCTGAATTTTAATGGGCCATGCTATCATATGAATGGGCCATTGTAAATGAAATAAATTTCCAGCACAATAATGCATAGATATGTATTTTCATACTATAGCTCATGTAACATTTAAATAAATATACAATGTAATTGATTGAAATTGAATTGCTTTTCAGTTTTCTAGTGATTTCTACAGACTCTGGTTTCATTCATCTTTACCTGCTTCACTACATTGTTATTCCAAGGACTGAAATGTTTAACTTTGCCCATCATCGAAACATACACTTTAGCATGCCACATATTTAAAATTTCTCCATTCAATATCGATAAGCATTCAAATATCACTTATTTTTCTATTATTTTTAATACCCTACATAATTATAATTATCAGGGCGAACAGGTAATAGGGCGAAAAGAAATTAGGTCTTCAAGCTTCATTTCTCCAATCCAGTGACACTGATGTATAGTTACATTTGTATTGTAGATTTCCTGATCTTGACCATATTGAGAAACCATTTACATTTTGTACCACAAGGAACAAGAACAATTTCATAAGTTGAAATTGATTATAATCAAAATTCACAGGCACTTGTTTCTGGTAAAAAAAATATACCCAGATACTAATAATTATTAGTATCTGGGTATATTTTTTTTACCAGAAATAAGTGTCAAAATTACAGAGAATAAAAAATTAACATTTGATACACCTTTCATGCCTTTGTTATTGAATCTGTTCTCAACTCAGTTACACACACAGTAAATCAAATAAAGGTCAAAAGGCTTTATAAAGTCATACATTTCAAATGATTTTTTATTCCAAGTAAATTTTAACAATAAACAACCATGAACAGGACGGTATTTGTGGACGTCTTTCTCGTTAGCATCACAATCTGATGAGACAGGGTCGGGGGTACTTGTACGTCTTGTCAATCATATTTTCAGTTTCTTTTCTCATGGAATCGTCAGGATCGAAATTGTTATTTCCATCTCGACCAACAAACGAAAACAAAGTCTTCTGGCCAGGTAAAACAGGCAGACGCTGCTTTTTTTCGGAGACATTTTTCTATAAAATTCCACTAAATACCGGCAAACAATAACTCGCAGACACGTACTTTAAGAAATAGAATTTTCCGTTAAAATAAAATTTCATATTGAATTTTGGGATGATTTTATACAAAGTTTTATTCATTTGATTAATATTTGTCAAAAATCAAATTTACAAACGTTTATTTGGAGTAACATTTGGAAAAAAAGTCACATCATTGGTTGTTATTCTTTTCCGGTATTTAGACATTTCATAGTTAGATTTACTTCAGCGTTAAGCAAAGGGAAAACCACGAGACAGTCCGATAAATATATAAATAGGCAGAACATTTTCAATGATCCAATTTCGACACGATTATGCATAATTCAGTGGGGTTCACTGTTTTTCAAGGGGTTCACTGCAATTCAGTGTACCGCACGACTGATAACTATCGTTCCATGGATACCGAACCTTGCAAAATTATTGTGCGCCACACGGGCGCTTACATTTTACTTCCACTGCGCCATTTTTCAGCTTAATGCGCAAATTGCGCATGGCGCTGGACTTTCCCGATCACTGTATACTTAGCAGAGAAACAGCAAATTACAAATTTTATAGTCTCTGAATTGACCTGATCAAGGCTTGAATCCACGATCTACTGCACTCGAGGCAAGCACACTATAGATAGAGTTTCCACCATTATATGGTAGTTAGATTTACACCTGCCTATGTAATAAGGCAAAAAAAAGACAACTGTGTTTCCACTAACCAGTTTGAAAAACTTTTTCTTCTTCAATTTTTACCTAGGACAAGAATCTGACTTTAACACTGTGCTTGGCAGAAAATGGTAATAAAAACTTGAGCAGTCTGCACCAAAAACTACTAGCCAGTGTTGTCAATAAAATTTTGAATAGGTGGCAACATTTTCAGAATAGGCGGCAGAAAAATCAGGCGGGTGTTTGAGGGCCGTCTAGGACCCCTGACACTTAAATGGTGTAAAATCCTGCATTCTGAGCATTTCATGGGGCTAAAAATTACTTTATTTCTTGTCCTATTTTTTACTGCATAATCTTCAATTATTGTTGCTAATGTCCATTGAGATTGATTGAGCAAATATTTAGTAAAAAAACAAAAAGATTACCGGTAAAAGGAACTGTATTTAACTAAAGTAGGTATTATTTCATAACAAAAAAAACCCTATTTTTTTGATTCAATTCCAGAAAATGTGTCAATAAGCAATAAATTTTATTAATAAATTTCACATCCAAATTCACTGTCACTATCATCAGCATGAGTCACTATATTTTTGGCATCAATTAAACATTTCACAATTTTTAGTTATAGCAATGTATCTTTAGTAACAGAAATTATGTACCAGAAAAAACTTACCGGTACAATAATGTTTGATTTGAAACATAACGTTTTTATTTTGTTTTAACTTGCATTTGGATTTATTTGTTTTTTACCCAAATTATTTTTTGGGTTTATTCCTTGTACAGATTGAAAATTACATTTCTTTTGTTAACACTTTCGTGTATGTTGTGGTTATTGCGTGTTTCAGTCTGATCGGACATTAATAGTTAGGGAGGTCGATCGTAGTCATGGTAACGTTATTTTCTGTCAGAGTGAAAAAAGATTTTTCATCTTTTTCATTTCATTAGAAAACCACTTAAAAAATTATCATTTCATGGGAAAAAAATATCAGATAAAAGTTTAAAACTAGAATTTTATAAATTTGGTAGTTAAACTTAAAGTAATAAAAATATGATTTGGTACCACTACTGAGTGTCCGAAGTGAAATGGTTTAGAGAAAATCGGACGCCATGTTCAAGATGTTGATTTATGTGACCAACGAGAGACCCATTTTCAAAAATAAATCCACGAGCTATCCCTGGACCAATAATTCAGTACGACTTAAAATTTGCATAAACCCCTCAATTTTACGAATCCAGGTGATCGTTATTTTTAATAAAAAAAAGGTCGAAATCGTAACATAAAATATAAAAGTTTACAAAACAGTGTTTTAATTTATAAGGACACGGTCTCGCTTTTTACAAAAAAGATCACCACAGCAGTATTGATCAGAAGCTTGAATGAAAGATGGTATCTGAAGATCATATGCTCTCTCTTCTTATCCTTTTGGATCTTTACAGAGGTGTTCTCTTCGCGATCTGCATACTAAATAAAGTTGTGTATGCCGTGGTCCATAGCGGATGTTTCACTAAATGTTAGGTGTGCGCGCACAATTTTATAAATAGCGATTAAATATATAGCATATACTAAAGGGGGTTTCCAAATTGGACTGGAGCTGATATAATAGATAACGCCGTCAAAATCCATAATTAATTAGTTATACGATGTAATAATTTATTTATTGGAATATGGGTCAAATTTTGTTTGTACTCATTGAAAAATAGCCGGCAAGAAAAGGACAATAACTGGCGAAAATCGCCGGCTGCCGGCTTTTAACGACATCACTGCTAGCCCTATGCCACAGTCTAGTAAATGATTTTTAGCTTCACTTTCAGCAGTATTTCAGCTATATCATGGCGACCAGTTTTAGTGGTGGAGGAAGCCGGAGTACCCGGAGAGAACCACCGACCATGGGCAAGCAACTGGTAAACTTTTATCACATGCGGCTGCGAGTCGAGTGCACCCTTTTTCTGTAATTTACAAAGCCGGGCACGAACCCACGCCATATTCAGTCTAGTAAATATTGGTTCGGGCTAGTCAAAATTGCATAAAATTTGCTTAATCAAATAGAAAAAATTCTTCTAAAATGCTGTTCAGGCTAGTTTTTCAAAATGTTTTTGGCACAGACTGCTTTAGGATAGGCACAAAATATTATGATCAGTAGGGTTAGCTGTGAGTATTATTCCCTCCTGACAGTGTGACTTAGGTTACCACAGTACTAGATAGAACTTGATTGATTCAATGATTGTCACTCAGTGTGGCTTGCGGTAGGTCAGTGGTTTTCTCCAGGTTCCCTGATGTCCTGCATCAATAAAACTGAGTTATGTATGTTACAAAAAAATGTATAGCTAAAATGTTGTTGAAAGTGATGTTAATGCAATGACTCTTTATTTAACAGGTTGTTGTGGAAGTGAGAATTCAGAAGATATTACTGACAACTACATCAATGATATTCTGAAGAATAAACATATGTTAGAAGATATCTGTTCTTATTCTGGTTCTACAGACATCAGCAGCAGATGCACACAATATGAGAAACTTACAAAACAAGTAAATTTCATATTTTCCCTCATCAAATTTGTTCAGTGATGCCACAGGGTCATGAATAATTTTGTTGATTTGTTGTTATATGATTTACTCAGTGACCCCCCCCCATTACAACTATTGTTACTCCTATCCAAAATAGGGGCCGTCTTGGCTGTGGTTGTTGGATTTACAACTACCTATTAAATCAGTGTCACCACTGATGTTGCGAGTTCGAATCCTGATCAGGGCAAAGTTTGTCAGTGACTTCAACAATTGCGACAGGTCGGTGGTTTTCTGTAGGACCTCCTGTTTCCTCCACCACGATATAACTTAAATATTGTTGAGAGTGACATTAAACTCCATTAACCTTTAACCAAACCCACTACTGGATTTTTAATTAAACTGTATTTTCAAAATGATCTTATTGTAGGAAACAGTACTGTCTTGTCTCCCTTTTGCCCGTTGTCAATCAGATGGAAATTTAGATGGAACTGGTCTAATCAATGAAGGGAGATAATTACAATTATTTTGTAACATTTGAGCATGTTCTACCTCTGAAAATGCAATATTCCTATGGGATTTGATCCTGGGACCTCTTGCATAGTAAGCCACCACTCTTACCAACTGAACGTAAGGAGATCTCCACTAACTCAGTTATCAGAGGTGGTTATGAACCTACTACGCTTCCTATAACCTTAAGTAGGGCAGCTTTCTCGCTACAATTTATTTAAAAAAAATTAATAATTTGTGTTTCTCATTATATTTTAAAAGATTGAAGAATACACATGGGTCCAGTGTGACAGTGTAGACTGTCAAAAATGGCGGCAGATTCCAAAGGCTGTAGCAGAACAGTTGAGTGACGATAGTCAATGGTATTGTTACATGAATGAAGACAAACTGTACAACAACTGTGCAAAACCTGAAGAAGATTATACAGCGTATGATAAACTGGCTAAAAAGTTAGGATATAAATATGTCATGTCTAAACTGACTGAGGGAGTGCTAGTGTGGGCTAAAATGCATGGTTACTGCAGGTGATACTTTTAAATATAAACTTATTTCATTGCTTTTTTGGACTGGATCATTATAATTAAATGATTCCTACAGTTTATATATAATCAAGGGTTCACGAAATTGTATTTGGGTTTGGTGGTCCTAGTGAGAAAAATGTCAGTTCATTAATTTTCTATTGCAAAATCCAATCTTGTGTCAGTCCTTAGCAAAATTTGTCCAAATTTAGCTGGCCATGTCTGACAAGACTGATGAATTTCGTGAACTCTGATAATCTCCTCATTCAAGACATGCTCAGTTCACACCACTTTAGAGATTGATGTACATTTCGATATCCAATTATTTTGGGATTGGATTTTTCTGAAGTTTTGGGACTAAATGAATAGGGTCGCATCAACTGAAGCCACAATAAATTAATTGTTTGTTTTCCCAACACGATGTACCAGAGAAAAAGATTCGTACTTGAATTCTTATTATACCCCCCCCCCCC
>MJUT01013246.1:91284-105554 GCA_002080005.1 Gigantidas platifrons
TGTCCAAAATTTAAAAGGGGAGATAATTCAACTTATACTTTCACGAAAAGGGGAGGGGGATGCATGTACCTTGTAAGTGCAACTCCTACTAAACTGCAAGCGGGGGTATCACTCAGTGAGGTCACTCACAGTTATAGTTTTTGATATTTCCGAATTCCATTATTAATTGGGGTTGGTAGGGGTAGTGGAAACAGGTATATTTTTTTTTCCTTTAACTGATGAAGGTTAGTGAGTTTCTCTATAAAAATTCAGTTTTCTCCACCACCATTATTATTATATGTAAATATTTATCACACTACTATGATAAAAAGTATTTTAGCAAAAAAATGTGAAAAATTAACATTCACTTTTGTTGAAAAAATGGCTCATTAAAATAATAACCCTGAGCAAACACACAAGTGACAAGATCATATTTTATTTTCAATCACAGACAATATCCTGAAAGTTGTTTTGAGACCCTGCTTATGTAAGTATCTACAAGAAACAACACATGCAAATTAAAGACAGCCAAAAAAAAAGTTATTAACATCGCAAGTCATTACTTTAGGTGAATTTATTATATATTTTTATCCTGTCTGCACAGTACACAGTAACACAAGTCTCGCATACAATCACACACTGTATGATTGTTAGAACTATTCCAGAAAAAACATGTTGATTGTTGTGCTTCATCTAAAATTTGTGTTAGATATACATACAATGTATACTAATAATTTCAATTTTTTGGGGTCAAGGAAAATTGTACTAATCCATTACTAATATATATTTTTTCTGGAGTAGTTCTAAGCATTTCTAATGCTGTCTATAAATATATTTTATTAATTGGTATTTCTGTCGGTTTTTTGTTTAAAAAAAAAAAAAAACAACAAATCAAAGGTTTTTTTTGCAGTTGTTCAAAATTTGAGTAAATCTACTAGGAAAAATATTGATATTAAATAAAAAAAAATAATATAATGTTAGAAAAAACCAAATCAATTTATTTCTATCGATAGCATTCATGAATGTTACAGGATTTTTTATTTGGGTGGAACAAATCTTTCAGTTGAGTGGAAAATTTTACTTCATTTGGACGGAAATAAAATATATAAAAAGGGTGGATTTTGGTAGTTTTACCTGTATGGTCCTACAAGTTTGATATACGTTATGGATTGAAGTTTGTTTCAAAATCTAGATTTCGATTTGATATAAAATTAGACAGTGTAATCTACTGTCTTGAGGCGTATCTGACATCTGAAAAAAAAGGAAATCTAACTTTCCCCCAAATAAAAAAAACAACAATTTCGGAAATCTGACGAAATTTCATTTAGCTTATTTTTTTTTATCAAAGGTATGACATTTAGTATTTGTCAGCATGTGAAGTCAATCAGAAAGTATTAAATTTTAAATTTTCTGATTATATGTTATCATTTATTTAGTGGAATCTGGCCTCAAATATCATATGTATACCAATCATTTTAGCTATAATATCTATCTAGAGATTAGAACTGTAAAATGTAGTAGATTAAGTGAAACCTGTATAAACTGAACATTAAATCAAGTCTCAATGTAGGAAATCTTTGTTAATTTAACCTGTATTAACGGAACATCAAATGAAGTCTCAATGTAGGAAATCTTTGTTAATTTAACCTGTATAAACTGAACATTAAATAAAGTCTCAATGTAGGAAATCTTTGTTAATTTAACCTTTATAAACTGAACATTAAATAAAGTCTCAATGTAGGAAATCTTTGTTAATTTAACCTGTATAAACTGAACATTAAATCAAGTCTCAATGTAGGAAATCTTTGTTAATTTAACCTGTATAAACTGAACATTAAATCAAGTCTCAATGTAGGAAATCTTTGTTAATTTAACTTGTATAAACTGAACATTAAATCAAGTCTCAATGTAGGAAATCTTTGTTAATTTAACCTGTATAAATTGAACATTAAATAAATAATTTATATAATATGTATAATCCAAGCACCTGTCTATACCGAACACAAAACTGGTCACAGAAAAGAGGTTCGATTTAGACAGGTTTTAGTACCTGTCTTCCGAACACAAAAGGTGGCGACAAGGATTTTTGGTTTAGATAGGTTTTACTGTATAATGTTTGTACTAATATATAATATACATACATGTAGTAATAGCTTCTCTTTGTGACTTCCTTGCAAATTATGCATGTTATAATTGTATTAATATGTAGTCACTAGTGCATGTTGCATGTGTGAATCACTGTGTGTAGCTTGGGAACTTTCCTAACAATTTTAGTCTATTAAAATATCAAGAAAAGTAACATATAACATGACAGCATGTTTTTTAATTTAAATTACTAACATACAGTACATATAAAAACTAAATAACTAAGCAAATTTGGAAGGAAATCAATTGTAAATAGTTTGTTTTATATAGTCTCTTTAAAACATATTAAATACTGTTTATTTTGGCTGGTGAAATAGAACAAGTGGTCACATTATTTTTATGTGTCTGTGTTAAAGGCATCGTCGGTAACCCACGGTTGATTCCGATACGTTCTTCTCTCTCCATCACCCGTGGGTCAAATCGCTTGTAAGCATTCGTACTCATGAATAAGTCTTCGCATTACAAACTTCTAATGCGATTCAACCTAATCAAATCGTTCCTTTCATAATGAGTTTGGTTAAAAGTTAAAAATGTCGGACCTGTTGCAAAAATTTGGAGTGAAAGAATTGAGGGACTTTCAACAAGAATCTGTAGACAATTTGCTTGAGGGAAAGGAACGATTTTTACCTCCGATACCAAAGTGATTTTGATTGGTTAATTCAAAACTTTGAATATTCATGAGTACGAATGTTTACAAGCGATTTGACCCACAGGTGATGGAGAGAGAGGAACGTATCGGAATCAACTGTGGGTTACCGACGATGTGTTAAAGGAAGCCTAAACAGTTATTATTTTCTGTTAACTCTGTTAGTTTAAGAGATTTAGTTTTAATTCAACGCAGAAATTTATGTTTCAATTATTAAAAGGTTTAGATTCCTTCGTAAATAGTGATTCCAAAAATAACTACCATTTTTTTACAAAGAAATTATTTTGAGATTCATAATTAACTTTTTTCATTTAATTTAGGGGGGATGGATTTGATTTGACCATTCTTTATCATTTCAGGTGGCCAGGTATTGTAACAAATGATCCCATCTCAGAACATTTTGTAGAGATTGATATTTATAACAATCCAACACATTATCATGTGGAGTATCTTGGTACAAGTCACAGTCACGCTTGGATAAGTGCTTCTCAAGTAACATTGTATGGGCACAGGGAAGATACTCCCAAAAGTCTTCAAGTGAGATTAAAAAATATGTATATGTTACAGTACAAAGCTGTTCTTCCAGACCAAGCAATAATTTACTATTCTTATACACCTATGCAATCAGTGCCTATCACCACTGATGTTGTGAGTTCGAATCTCAATGAGGGTAAAGTGTACAACATTATGTGATAAAATTTGTCAGTGACTTGCGGACAGGTCGGTGGTTTTCTCCGGGTACTCCGGCGTCCTC
Source organism: Gigantidas platifrons (assembly GCA_002080005.1). Lineage (NCBI taxonomy): Eukaryota > Metazoa > Mollusca > Bivalvia > Mytilida > Modiolidae > Gigantidas > Gigantidas platifrons. The sequence continues at coordinate 94,809 of MJUT01013246.1, forward strand.
CACCAATAAAACTGACTGCCACAATATAACTGAAATATTATTGAAAGTGGCATTAAACACCATAAAACAAACAAACAAAACTATTCTTATATAATCTTCTCACTTAGTTGTGGAATAGATGATTATTAATTTGAGGAATTGTTGTGATTGTGATCGCATAGTAGTTGGATTTACAACTACCTCTACTAATAGTGCCTATCACAACTACTCATGGCAAGGTGAACTCCTACAACATTATGTGATAAAGTTTATCAGTGTCAGTGCAGGTCAGTGGTTTTCTCCTGGTTCTCAGATTTCCTATACCAATAAAACTGACCGCCAATTAAAGTTTGGTATTCCCCTCAATATTAGAAATAGGACATAGTTTTTTCTGCTAATAATAGGGTACAGAACCTCTGAATGGGGCATCCTCTTGTGCAGGACAGATAAAAAAAAAAAAACATGATCTTTGCACATAAAAAAAATAACAGTTTGCGAGTAGTGGGTCATTAGTGGCCCATTGATTGAGTGTCAAAATTGTCCAGAGGCTGTTATGATCATATGGTAGTTCGATTTACAGCTCCCTATGCAATCAGTGCTTATCACCACTAACGTTGCGAGTTTGAATCACAATCATGGCGAGGTCTGCTTGATACAACTTTATGTGATAAAGTTTATCAGTGACTTGTGGCAGGTCAGTGGTTTCCTCCACCAATAAAACTGACCGCCAAGATTATAGCTGAAATATTGTTGAAAGTGTCGATAAACACCATACGCCTAACCTCTACTGTATACTTTATATTTGACAACAATCTTTCAAAGACTATAAAATTGGTATTTGTTGCTTCTCCGCCTAGCATGCAACATTAAGGAGTAAGAACAGAGACTGGTTAGCTTGGAATCAGGATAATATATCCTAGTGGAGCAACATATCTACCTGCAGACTGTTGTTTCACCGAGGTAGCACTTTTAAAAACCCAACTAAGAGTGTTGGTCTAGTACAAATTTTAAGCGGACATCATCCCCCATCTCATTGAAATGTAGCTTGCTCTCGCCTGATGATATAGCTAAATAATTGATGTGTTAGCACCACACTCTTATAAAGTAGCAATATGAAAACGGCTTTCCATACAAATAGAAGTACCCCCTACGCTTCCATATTTGAGTTTTAGAAAGTCTAAATTTCTAGATTTAAAAAGTAGAAATTTTGAGATTTAAAAGTAAAGATTTCAAGATTTAAAAATTCTCAAAGTCTAATAAGTTATCTCCCTTGGCAGGCACTTCTTTGTTATTACTTAATTTTCATTACTGTTAAATGTATATTTTAAACAGATATCAAAACTGAAAGTAAACAAACATAAAGGAAGGAAGAAATCATTGACAGTACAGAATACAACGACATGCAGGAAGAAATATGGAAAATCATTGGTAGATGATGCTGTACAAGAAGCAGAGACCATGATGTTGCAATCTGTCGAAGAGCGTCTAAAGAAGATTAAATTTATTGTCAAACCAAAGAAGATGCTAGGTACCATGAAAAAAGTCTATCCAATGCATCAATACTTTGGTATCATGCAGCTGAAAATGTTCTATGTTTAAAGAACATACATGATTGTGCACATTTTGGGGACCAAGGTTTTTTAGTCTAAGATAAATGGTGTTGTTTTGCATCATTAGTAAGACGTGAGCATGATTGTATGGTAGTACCAGTACAGTTAGTGCCTATCACCACTTAAGTTGTGAGTTCTAATCCTCCTCATGGTGAGGTGTACTCGATACAACTTTATGTGATAAAGTTTGTTGGTGACTTGCGACAGGTCTGTGGTTTTCACCGGGCAGGCGGGCACTCCGGTTTCCTGACCGCCACGATATAGCTAAAATATTTTAAAATGCATGAAGCACCATAACCCTAACGCCTAATGCACTTTCTTATAGAATAGATATAAGATTTGCATCCATAATGGATACTAAATGAAGATTACTAATTTATGACCCTTATTTTATCTCTTTGTTATCCCCTCGCCAACGAAGTTGCGATGGGATATAGTAACGCAACCTTCCGTCCATCCGTCCTTCCGTAACATCCTTGTGAACACTCTAGAATCAACATCCTTCAATGGATTTTGACCAAACTTGGTACATATTTAGTCCTTAAGGGAATCTGGAACCCTATTGATTTTCAAGGTCAAAGGTCAAGGTCACCGGGTCAAATTTTTACCAAGTAATATCCCTGTGAACACTCTAGAATCAACATCCTTCAATGGATTTTGACCAAACTTGGTACATATTTAGTCCTTAAGGGAATCTGGAACCCTATTGATTTTCAAGGTCAAAGGTCAAGGTCTCCAGGTCAAATTTTTACCATGTAACATCCTTGTGAACACTCTAGAATCAACATCCTTCAATGGATTTTGGGGGCACGGATGGCTCAATGAGTTAGGTCATTGGATCTAACAACTCGTACAAGTCTATCACCAATACGGCGTAGGTTCGCGCCCAGCTTTGTAAATTACAAAAAGGGTGCACTCGACTCGAAGCCGCAAGTGATAAAGTTTACCAGTTGCTTGCCCAGGGTCGGTGGTTCTCTCCGGGTACTCTGGCTTCCTCCACCACTAAAACTGGTCGCCATGATATAGCTGAAATATTGCTGAAAGTGGCATTAAACACCAAAAATTCAAATTCAAATTCAATGGATTTTGACCAAACTTGGTACATATTTAGTCCTTAAGGGAATCTGGAACCCTATTGATTTTCAAGGTCAAAGGTCAAGGTCTCCAGGTCAAATTTTTACCATGTAACATCCTTGTGAACACTCTAGAATCAACATCCTTCAATGGATTTTGGGGGCACGGATGGCTCAGTGAGTTAGTCCTTAAGAGAATCTGGAATCCTATTGATATTCAAGGTCAAAGGTTAAGGTCACCGGGTCAAATTTTTAGGCGAGGGGATACGCCACGCTTTGCGTTACCCTTGTAACATTATGTTCTTATGTGTATAGTTCTCTTAAGTATTAATCCAATCTTTGCCTTAATTTTTTTTCACCTACTTGCCAAAAGCCAAATTTTGAAAATTTTTCTATTTATTCAAATACATTCTTTCATAATTTTCACCAGTTTTACTTGTCCCGAGTTTCAGGCAAGTGGGTTAGCATGAAGACTTATTCTACTTGCTAGTTCAATTCTTTTTTTCCAAATAGTAAAGAATACCAATATTATTGCTCTTTTATTTTATTCAATGTGTCAGCCTTGATAAAGCCCTGATGCCCGAAATCTTGGATAAAATAAAAAGAGTGATGGTGTTGAACATTTAATATTAATAAAAGAAAATGTAGTACTTTTACACTATACACTTGTGTACTTTATACATTTAATGGCAAAATAATCATAAAAACTTTTAAAAAATATTGTTGCAGGACTAGAAGAGATTCAAATAAAAACAGAGCCATTAGACGAGTTTGATGAAGAAACCATTGAAAAAAATAAAATCAAAGAAGCTTACAAATTATCACTGGCAAAAACACCGACCATTATGATGAAAAAGTCTGCAGTCAGGACAAAGGCAGATCTTAAAAAACAGGGTTCAAAGGTACAACCAAAAGCTAAAAGGTCATTACAAAAGGGATCACAGGTTATACAGACAGTTCAAAAGTCATTACAGCAGAGTTCAAAGGTCATAAAACCAAAACACAGAAATATGGAGGACCAAAAATACCAGAAACTGTCTGTCAATAACAATAACAATGCCTCTAATTTGAATTCTGCAACCAAGCAAGTCTACCAGGGAATTAATGCAGGATTCAAATCCTTCAAGAATCCCATGAATCAAGAAGGATACACTATTTTATCAGAGGGTACACTGGTATTAGCCAAGCTTGATGGATATGACAAGTAAGTACTGCCACAGTGGTGGTCCCCCTATTATAAGGCCATTTTCTTCAAAGGCAATCTCTCTTATGAGGCCAGATTTCAGATGCACTGAGGTATAATACTACTAAATTATCCCCCTTAAGAGAGGCCACCCCTTTTACAAGGCCACTTTTTCATTGCAGAAGGGGGTAGCCTTACAATAAGGGGAATACTGGGCACTCAAACCATGTAACAGAATTGCTGTCTTGTGGAAGAAATAATTATAGTAAAGAGTTGTACAAACCAACAATCACAAAAGAACAGGAAATATAGAAGTTAAATTCCTATAATAAAAGCTACAAAATAAGTAATGGACAAATGACAATAGACTAGTATCTATGGGAGGGGGGATGTTGATATCCTGGCTTAAGATAGACACTTCAATGAAACCATTTATACTGATTTCTAACCATCCACTTTGAATATTATATAAATACTGATGCTAAAAATGGCAAACATGCAACATAAACTTAGACAATGGTGTATCAATAAGAGGTTCTGTGAGGACATTCTGATGATGTCAGGTGTTTGGGCCATTGCATAGCAGGGGCCATTGTGGTCGTGATCGTATGGTAGTTGGGTTTACAACTACCTATGTAATCAGTGCCTATCACCACTAACGTTATGTGAATTTGAATCCCGCTGGGATGAAGTTTACTCAATACAACATTATGTGATCAAGTTTTTCTTCAGGCACTCTGGTTTCCTCCACCAATAAAACTGATCACCACAATATCACTGTAATATTGTTGAAAGTGGTGTTAAACACCATATCTCTAACCTATCGACTAAGAAGATGTCAGTGGTGATGTTTAACTCTCTCTTTTGCATGAAACATAAAGCAGAAACATTTTAAAGTCAAATTATTTTTTTCTCTCAAATAATGATGATACAAGAACAAAACCTTTTTTCTTGTCCCTACGTGTAAATTGTAGATACAGTCAAACCTGCCTTAAAGAGCACCTGTATATAACAAACCACTGTCTATAAAGGACAGTCTCATTTTTCCCATTAATGAATAGTGCATATAATTTTAACCTGTATATAAAGGGAAGCTGTTCATAAAGGCCACATTTTCAGATTCCCTTGAGTGGCCTTTATATACAGGTTTGACTGTTTATAGTTGAGTTGCGACAAAAGTTGAGCTTGTCTATTGGTTTGATATAGTGCAGGTAGCATCAACTTTTTGTTTCCAGACATGATCTCAAGTTTTGAGTGACATTTTATTGAATTGAATATTTTTTTCAGATGGCCTTCTGTTGTAACCAGAGATCCACAAACTGGTTTACACTGTGAAATAAACTACCAAGATCTGGCATCAGCCTACCATGTAGAGTTCCTAGGCCCATCACATTCTCATGCTTGGATAAGAGCAGATAAAATCTGTTTGTATTCCAATGTCAGTCTGTCTCAATTGGTATGTATTATTGTTATGTTGTATTCTTTATGTTTGTATTCCTATGTCAGTCTGTCTCAATCAGTATGTATTATTGTTATGTTGTATTCTTTGTTTGTTAATATTTTTTTTGATAAAAAAATGCAGCATTTTCATGCGAGTTTCATTTCAGCTAAAATTCATGATTGTCATGGCATGTAAAATTCATGTGATTTTTTGAGTTTTTCTGGCTTAAATGCCAGCTATATCAAGGGCAAGAACAATTAAATTTTTTAATGATATGATGATGACAGAGCTCCAGGTAAGCTGTGTACCTCCATATTTTGCGTAATCAAAGTTAATACAAAAAATACATCTTTAACTTATAAAAACTCAGTGTACAAATATGCGGAAATAATGTTAAATATGCATTAATAACATAATCTGATGGTACTGGTAACATTATTGTGAATGTATCTAAAGCATAATGGTTGTGAAATTTCCTGTATCTTTTTTTTTTTTTTTTNTTTTTATATAAATTATTACTTTTCTGGAACCTAATAGTTGTGACATGGAACACTTGGATTTCAAAATACAATGTATTTGAATATACCAATTATTATAATTTTTCTATAATTTAAATTAAAGAAAAGGCAACTCAGCATATTCCTTAAAAAAAATGATGTGAATTGATTTTTCTTTGTAATATTTTACATAATTTGAAACTCTTGTCATTTATCAAAAACATTTTCGGTAAACAGTATCTATTATTTATGATGAAATCCTCAGTTTTCAATGTAGTTCTATGAAATTACAGAGTGTTAAACCCAAGCATATTAAAGGGTTAGGGTATTAGTGTTTAATGCCACTTTCAACAATGTTTCAGTTATATCGTGGTGGTCAGTTTTATTGGTGGAGGACACCAGAGTACCAGGAGAAAACCAATGACCTGCCACAAATCACTGACAAACTTTATCACATAATGTTGACATATTAAAGATATGTACTTGAAAAAACTTTACATTAATATTTTGCACTTACTGACCTTCTTGTCCACGTCATGTTTAACCCTTTGCTTTGTTTTGTTTTGTTTTGGTGGTTTATGGTGTTTTATGCCACTTTCAGCAATATTTAAGTATATCTTGCAGTCAGTTTTATTGGTGGAGGAAAGCGGATAAACCATCAACCTTTCGCAAGTCACTGACAAACTGTATCACATAATGTTGTATCAAGTACTTGCCATGAAGGCACTGATTGCATAGGTAGCTGTAAATCCAACTACCATACGATCATGGCCACATCAGCCCCTTTACACACTGGAAACTTTTGCAACCCAGCCATTTCTATATGTGAATGGATTTTTTAGTCATAAAACATATATTGTAAATGTGTCATTTTGAACATTTTATCTAATGACATTGGGAATCCCTGTTAAAATGAGACTAAATTAATTAAATTTGAAATAAGTAAACAAGCAACATTTTGAAGATTTTGAGTGTCATTTTTATTCGAAGACAAATAGAATGTAGAATGAACCAGAGGTATAAAAACACTGTGCATGTCATTTATTAAGTCATTATTAAGAGATTTAATAATATAGAAACAATGAATACTAATATGTAAAACGGAAAAGTAAAAACTAGAGGTACAGCCATACCTGCATTAAGAGGTCACCTTTGGGACAAAGAATAAGTGGCCTTTTTAGACAGATGACCTCCTAAAAGAGGTTCAATTGATATGAAATCTTCTATGATAGGGCAAGAAAAGGGTGGCCTTTTAATAGAGGTAGCCACATGAGCCGGTTTGACTTTAACTTGTTTATTGCAGAGTAGAAAAAGTCAGACTAAGAACAGATTTAAAAAAACATTGACCAGTCCTAAGATTGTGCCTTCAAAGGCACTAGGCCTAAAACTTCAGAAAGCTACACAAGAAGCTGAGAAACTGGTAAAGATGACAGAACAAGAAAGATTGATTCGTTGTATATATAGAGATGTCACAGACAAGGAAGGTATTCAATTTCTGATTTAGTATTGTTGACAGCATTGTCGTGTGTCCACTTTTAGCGTGACTGAAAACAAAGGGATTTTCTTTTCATCATATTGCAGTATTATTGTGTTGCCTGCGTTACGCAGAGGCGACATATAGGGATCACTATCTGGCATCGGAGTCACAATAATTTCTGTCACATTTTTCTCAGGAACCACACAAGCCAGCTTCTTGATATTTGGCACAGAGCATCAGTATTGAGAACTGTATCGTGTAAAACAGTTTCGAATCTGCCGCATGTCCACTTCCTGTTTGACGGAACTTAGAATATTTTTGATATCGAAAATAAGTTTGCAGGCGACACATGTCTTCCCTTGAAGACTTACCACTAAGTTTTGTTTTACGATTATCCATCCTCTTTTTAAATTGGAGGATTTTCTTGGCTGGTATTCTTGGTGGTAATCACTTGGAGACATGGCAATGTATTTGAGGGATGTATTTAGAGAGATGGTTTTTTTTACATATGGAAAGGTGGGGTCTCTGTGGCTGCGTGGTTATGGTCGTGGACTTCTGCACCTAGATATTCTCCTCAAGTATTAAATTTTTAAGACACCTACCCAGTGCCATGTTTTCTTGCACCAACAGTTAAGAAAAAAGTTTAAGTAGTAATGGTCAACAAGTGCACCAATATCAACAAAACGATCAGCTATCTCTCACCTCAAACAAAAAACAGACCACAAAATATGCTGATGGAAATCAGCAAAAAATAAACGTGTTAATAGAATCTCAATTTCACCTCTTGGTAATTGGTTCCGCAATGACAATACAGATATAAACAATAAAGAAATCTGCACATTACACACATTGGTGGCGTAATGGTTAGCGTGCTCGCCTCAAACTCCAGACTATGAAATTCGTATTCGTTGCTTCTCCACTAAACACGCAGCATTAAGGAGAAAGAGCAAAGACTGGTTGGCTGGTCATCCAAATAATGTGTCCAAGTGGAGCGACATGTCTATCCGCGGACTTGTTTTAGTGAGCTAGCACTATAAAAATCCAACTCAGCATGTTGGTCTAGAACAAAGCGGCCCTCATCATCATCTCATTGAAAATTGACTTGTTCTCGCCGTGATATTGCTGAATTGGCGTTAAACAACAATCACTCACTAACAAATGAAAGACGACATAAGCATGGACTGTACGATAGCAGAGTCAGTGAAAGGTAGATTATGATGGTAAAGTAGTCGTTATGTTATGTAGCTGAAAGTGATACAATAAAACACACACAAACACAATTGGTAACATTATGATCACAGATTTGTCCAAACCTGACCCATTGTTGTTTGACAAGGGTAAGAATTGTTTTTCTTCTTTTTAAATATGTTAAAATTAGGAGTAAGATATACCTTATTGTTAATATCCAGAAATGATCCCCAAAAAAATGTTTTTTGGGTGAAAAAACAGAATTATAATAGGCACCTTTTTTCTGGTAGGTCAAATGGGGCAAACAAACAATTTATTAATTACAGTCAAGATTAAAGCATTTAGTCCTTTCTTATTCAGTGCTGACTGATAACACATGGTATAGAGACAGTGGATTTGAGAGCTGGAATTACCCAGCGTCTTCAGTATCATCTGCTGCCAGCTCTATAGAACAGTTTGAATGTTCCAAGCTAAACTATAACAGTACATTAATGGATAAATCACAGGAGGAAAGATTTAAAATTGATGTGGAGGTAAGTGTTGGTGGTTATGTCTTAGGTAACACCTCAGTTTTTTATCCTAAATTGGAGGGTGTTTTTTTTTAAATCATAGTGACGAAAATTTTCATATGAAAAGTTTTAAGAAATAGATTGCAGATCTCTGTTTTCAGTTTTAAAGTTCAATTACTGTTATATTTGTTTAAACTAACGATCATAGCTTACATGTTTCAAGTATTTTCAAGGTTTATGGTGTTTAACTCCACTTTCAACAATATTTCAGTTATATCGTGGCAGTCAGGTGGAAGGAACTGTAGTTCCCAGAGAAAACCACCAACCTGTGGCAAGTCACTGACAAAATTTACCATATAATGTTGTATCTGATCTCACAAGTTTAGTGGTGATAGGTACTTTTTTAAATCCTAGTGACAAAAATATTCATATGAAACTGTCTTAAGTAATAGATTGCAGATCTCTGTTTTCATTTTTAAAGTTGGATTACTCTCATATTTGTCTAATCTAACGATCGTAGCTTGCAAGTTTCAAGTTCCAGATTTGGGTATAATTTGTAAGTGCCACTCCTCCTACATATAAATAAGGGAATTCTGTAGAACTTTGCATGCTTGCTTATTAACGTATGAAGATTCTCATATCATTATGACATTCTGATTGGACCATTTTTAAAGGAGTTATTGATCTTTTTGACTTGTCAAAATTAGGTTGGAAGCTTTTGTTTTTCTTTCAAAAGCAACCTTTATTTGTATTTGTTGTACATGTGCAATCTTAACGCTGAAAATAACGCATGAGACACATATATATACTGAGGACATTTTCCTTGGAAATTAACTCAAATATCCCCGTGTGACAATAAGTCGGTCAGTCATTGGATAATGTTTAGTTATTTTTTTCATGTTTGAAAAGTAAACATTTTTTTCTTTGCAATTATGTTCCTCATCTATTCTTGCTCACATGTGTAAAGTTCCATGGAAAAAAGATCGATAATAATAACACACTGACACATGTTTGTTTACTATCCTTTTTCCAAATGGCATCCTATTATGTCACATAAGGCCGGTCAAAGGTCAATAAAGCACATGTTTTTGTCATAGGCCAACTAAACTTAAAAAGTAAACCAGATTAAGAAAGTACAGTATTTTAGCCTTTTCGGTGTAATTGTTTTGTCTGAAAAATTTCAAAAGATGTTTTTTTTTAAATTGTATGGCAAGGCCCTATAGAAAAGATTAAAAGAGAGGTGCTAGTCAAAGAGTATACAAATGGTGGCCTAAAAATGATCAACCTCACTGCTTTTATTAACTCATTGAAATCAACCTGGATTCGTAGAGCTATTCATAGTGAAAAAATTAAGCACAATATAGAGTCCAATCATATAGATTTTGAATTATTAACTACTGCAGGTGATAAATATATAGAAATTGCTATTGAAAATTGTAAAAATGAATTCTGGAAAGATGTTCTACATGCATGGCAATATATTTTAAGTAAAACTACCACAGATGACTCTTGGGGAAGCTTTTTACACAACTCTATTTGGTATAATAATAAGCTCAAGATTAATCATACATGCTTTTTCTACAAAGACTGGTATAGAAAGGGTGTCAGGATAGTAAATGATTTGGTTAAAGAAAATGGAGAATTTTATTCTTTTGAGGAATTTGAAAGGAAGTATAATATTAATACAAACTTTTTGAAATACCATGGCTTCATCTCTTGCTTAAAAAAATACCCCGAAAAATTTGATAGAGAGAATGTGTCAAAAATTGAGTACCCATACATACCTAGG
>MJUT01013246.1:105732-116812 GCA_002080005.1 Gigantidas platifrons
CTGTGGCAAGTCACTGACAAAATTTACCATATAATGTTGTATCTGATCTCACAAGTTTAGTGGTGATAGGTACTTTTTTAAATCCTAGTGACAAAAATATTCATATGAAACTGTCTTAAGTAATAGATTGCAGATCTCTGTTTTCATTTTTAAAGTTGGATTACTCTCATATTTGTCTAATCTAACGATCGTAGCTTGCAAGTTTCAAGTTCCAGATTTGGGTATAATTTGTAAGTGCCACTCCTCCTACATATAAATAAGGGAATTCTGTAGAACTTTGCATGCTTGCTTATTAACGTATGAAGATTCTCATATCATTATGACATTCTGATTGGACCATTTTTAAAGGAGTTATTGATCTTTTTGACTTGTCAAAATTAGGTTGGAAGCTTTTGTTTTTCTTTCAAAAGCAACCTTTATTTGTATTTGTTGTACATGTGCAATCTTAACGCTGAAAATAACGCATGAGACACATATATATACTGAGGACATTTTCCTTGGAAATTAACTCAAATATCCCCGTGTGACAATAAGTCGGTCAGTCATTGGATAATGTTTAGTTATTTTTTTCATGTTTGAAAAGTAAACATTTTTTTCTTTGCAATTATGTTCCTCATCTATTCTTGCTCACATGTGTAAAGTTCCATGGAAAAAAGATCGATAATAATAACACACTGACACATGTTTGTTTACTATCCTTTTTCCAAATGGCATCCTATTATGTCACATAAGGCCGGTCAAAGGTCAATAAAGCACATGTTTTTGTCATAGGCCAACTAAACTTAAAAAGTAAACCAGATTAAGAAAGTACAGTATTTTAGCCTTTTCGGTGTAATTGTTTTGTCTGAAAAATTTCAAAAGATGTTTTTTTTTAAATAGTTTGAAATTGCAGTTTGTTGAAGCATTAAAAATTAATTCATGATGCAAATATTATACTTGCTTACTCATAAAATAAAGTATTTAATCCAGTGAATTTGGTGTTTTTGCTTTTGTCAATACAATCTATTAGACTGACTACATTCTGTCATACTTTTGTAAAACAATTAATGACTGATTTCATTATTTTAATCGCATTTAATATCACAGAATACATCACTCACTCACAAAGGACAATCAGCCATTTTGGTAGAATGTGAATGATCAATCATCATATCTTCAATGTATTTTAAAATACAATTTGCATGGCCTATATTCCAGAAACGGTCATGAACTGTGATGACAATTATGTCAACAAACCGGAAATATAAAAATGTTTGGGGAATACCATCATTTAAAATAGATTTCACAGGCAGAATGACCAGGTATAAAGGACATTAGTAAAAAGGTGCTTTTTTATTTGCATGGAATTTGTTCAATTCAATCTTCCTTGTTTTAATGACATTTTGTAATCTTCAAGTTTTAAAAAACTGCTTCAGCGTCTATATACGTTATAAATATACAGGATGACGTCATTGGCCTCGTGCTGCGCGAGAATAGTAAATCAAAACAAATGACCGAGCAGATGTCACGACACGATATAACATCGGTGCTAATTCCCATAAATCCAATGTTTTGATTGATTGGTTTTAAGGTATATATACCAAATTTATACTCAAATACCTGTTATGACCACATGCTGTTAGCAGGGTGTCAAGTCCCTATAAAATCCTATAATTTCCTTTAAATTTGGAGATTCCTATATTTTCCCTATTATTCTTTAAAACCCCTATAAAGCCCTATATATATAAATCATTGAAAAAATGTAAAGTCATAAAAATAATACTTTGTTCATATAAAACAATTGTGTGAATCATAAAATTTTCTATTTTTGAATGTATGTTGTATTGACATTTTGAATTTTTTGTTCCTTTTAATTTTTCATGTTATGAAGAGTTACTTTTTAATGAAAGTTGAAAATAAGAAATAAATGGGAGGAAAGAAAATGGCTGTAGGGGAGGAGGAGGCCATTGCTAAAGTTTATAAACTTGTTATGACCACATGCTGTTAGGTATTACCTGGTTTACCAACAGTAATTTTTTTCTACAATAAATTAAAATTCTAAATTTGGTTAAAATTTACCATTAACTAAGAGAATATGGTTTATGGTGTTTAACACCACTTTAAACAATATTTCAGTGTGGTGGTCAGTTTTATTGGTGGAGGACACCGGAGGACCCGGGGAAAACTACCAACCTGTCGCAAGTCACTGACAAATTTTATCACATAATGTTGTAACGTGTTCACCTCGCCATGAACGGGGATCAAAGTCACAACTTCAGTGGTGATAGACACTGATTGCAAAGCTAGTTGTAAATCAAAACCATACGGTCAGGACCACGACAGCCCCACAATAATTAAAATACTTCATTTGGTTAAAAATTACCGTTAACTAACAGAATAAGACAGATATTTCAAATGCTACCTACTGATAACATTCCCTGGGTAAACCTACTTTTTATATGCCAGAAATTATTTTCAGATGTACAAGAAAAATGAGAAAGCATTCATTCATGATCTTAGTAGATTTATGACGAGAAATAATGTGCATGTCCGTCTTACAGCAAACTGGCACCATGTTCCTGTTGGAGCTTTCCAATTTTTCCTGGCTGTACACGAGAGAGGGGGATTCCATGAGGTAATTATTTCACCAGTTCAAGAAGAAGTAATATGGGGTTAGGGTTATGGTGTTTAATGCCACTTTCAACAACATTTCAGTTATATTGTGGTGGTCAGTTTTATTGGTGGATGAAACCAAATTACCCAGAGAAAACCACCAGCCTGTCACTGACAAACTTTATCACATAATGTTGTATCGAGTATACCTCGTCTGAGCGGGATTCAAACTCACAACGTTACTGGTTATAGGCACTGATTGCATATGTTAGGGTTAGGGTTGTGGTGTTTAATGCCACTTTCAACAACATTTCAGTTATATCGTGGTGGTCAGTTTTATTGGTGGATGAAACCAAATTACCCGGAGAAAACCACCAACCTGCCACAAGTCACTGACACTATCACATAATGTTGTTTCAAGTACACCTCGTCTGAGCAGGATTCAAACTCACAACTTTTGTGGTGCTAGGCACTGATTGTAAAAAATAAAAGGAAAAGAAAAAAAAGGAATCAGGAAAAGTATGAGGGGTGACCATTGTAGATTTGTGTGTATACACAGAAAGTTTGTGATGTCCGTTGCGATCTTTCGCATGAGAACAATGTTCGATTCGTCTATACCTTCAGTTACTAATAGGACGGCTCATGTCTTATTTACATTATTTGTGTTTGTTTGTGTATAGTGGTGTCCAACACATAGTGTGTTGTGTTTTTCTTCGTCTTGTATACCCAATGTTCCCAATTTCTCTGGATTGTCCATTTTTGATTGATTTGATTTGATTTATTAGTCCCCTACCGGCGAAGCCGAAGGGGACTATAGTTTTAGGTTCCGTCCGTGTGTCCGTCACATTAAAATTTTTAGTTTTCCGGACTTCTGTTTTACGTCCTTTGATATATTGACTTGATATTTGGTATGTGGCTATATCTAGATGAATTACAGTTTAAGTTCGAATTTCGTTCCGGTTGAATGATTTTTGGCTGAGTTATGGCCCTTGAACTTGTATTTGTTGTTCAAATTGTTAGTTTTCCGGATTTTTTATTTACGTCCTTTGATATATTGACTTGATATTTAGTATGTGGCTATATCTAGATGAGTTACAGTTTAAGTTCGAATTTCGTTCCGGTCGAATGATTTTTGGCTGAGTTATGGCCCTTGAACTTGTATTATTTGTTCTCTATTTTAAGTTGTCCTGATTTTTTTTTACATCCTTCGAGATATTGACTTAATTATCCCCTCGCCAACGAAGTTGCGATGGGATATAGTAATGCTACCGTCCGTCCATCCTTCCGTAACCTCCTTGTGAACACTCTAGAATCAACATCCTTCGATGGAATTTGACCAAACTTGGTACATACTTAGTCCTTAAGAGAATCTGGAACCCTATTGATTTTCAAGGTCAAAGGTCAAGGTCACCGGATCAAATTTTTACTGTGTAACATCCTTGTGAACACTCCAGAATCAACATCCTTCAATGGATTTTCACCAAACTTGGTACATGCCTAGTCGTCAAGAGAATCTGGAACCCTATTGATTTTCTAGGTCAAAGGTCAAGGTCACCGGGTCAAATTTTTTACCATGTAACATCCTTGTGAACACTCTAGAATCAACATCCTTCAATGGATTTTAACCAAACTTGGTACATACTTAGTCCTTATGAGAATCTGGAACCCTATTGATTTTCAAGGTCAAAGGTCAACATCACCGGGTCAAATTTTTAGGCGAGGGGATACACCACACTTTGTGTTGCCCTTGTTTAAAATCTAGTCACTGCAAGGTGATACTTCTAATATTAGGTTCTCTGATTTTTGCGGCCAGTAGGGGACAATGTATTGCTATGTGCAATACTCTCAAAATTCTTGTTGTGTTTAATGCCACTTTCAGCTATATCATGGCGACTAATTTTTAGTGGTGGAGGAAGCCAGAGTACCCGGAGAGAACCATGGACCATGGAGAAGCAACTGGTAAACTTTATCACTTGCGGCCTCGAGTCAAGTGTACCCTTTTTCGTAATTTACCAAACTGGGCGCAAACCCATGCCGTATTGGTGATAGGGTTGTATGAGTTGTTAGGTAATCCAACTACCTAACTCATTGAGCCACTCAGGCCCCTCTATTTTTGATTGCCCTTTCAGTATTCTCTAACGTTTATTTTAAGCCTACACTTGAACATAATTCATAGTCTTACTTTCATTTTAAAGCTTTATAATACCTTTTATCATATTGCATATATGATATTTGAATTAATAACCGCATCGGTGGCGTAATGGTTACCGTGCTAGTCTCAAGTGTGGTAGATCGTGGGTTCGAGCCCTGGTCGGGTCAAACCTAAGAAATTGGTATTTGTAGCTTCTTCGCTAAGCACGCAGCATTAAGGAGAAAGAGCAAAGACTGGTTGACTCGTCATCAGAATAATGTGTCCAAGTGGAGCGACATGTCTATCCGTGGATTTGTTTCAGTGAGCCTAGCACTATAAAAATCCAACTCAGCATGTTGGTCTAGAACAAAGCGGACCTCATCGTTATCTCATTGAAAATTAACCTGTTCTTGCCATGATATAGCTTAAAACTTGCAGAATTGGCGTTAACAACAATCACTCGCTCACTCACTATTTGAATTTATAAATATCTCGTGTAATATTTCATTTTTGTGAAGGTTTGTAGGAAGAAAAAATGGACTTCGGTGTTCAGAGAACTGACGGAAACACAGTTTAGTGCTGGCCCAGCACCAAAGAGCTTCTATCTCAGGTACAGATGTGATGAAATATAATTTCCGCCTGGAAACAAGTATTACAATATTTATTCCTTGCAGAAGAAACAGCTATAGAATATTTGTTCCTCAAAGTAGAAATATGATGGTGTTGTTTATGATAGGGTAGGGTGTCATGGTCGTGATCATATGGTAGTTGGATTTACAACTACCTGTGCATTCAGTGCCTATCACCAATAACGTTGTGAGTTGGAATCTTGCTCATGGCAAGGTGTACTTGATACAACATTATGTGATAACGTTTGTCAGTGATTAAGGGCAGGTCGTTGGTTTTCTCCAGGTTCTCTGTTTTCCTCCACCAATAAAACTGACCACCACAATATAACTGAAATATTGTTGAAAGTGGCATTAAACACTACAATCCTAATCCTGTTTATTATAAATTATCCAAAGGAATTAATATTATGCAGAACAAAGTTCACACATACATATTGTGAATAATTCATGACTAAGGATTTCTCTTGTCAGTTAACCCACGGTTAATGAATGGAGAGTAATCAGAGCATGATCAGCCATGGGTCACTGATGATGGTATCACTTTTGACCAAGTCTAAGTGAAGCTTTGACATTTGTTGTCTATTTGAACTCAAGCTTTTAGGGATGATCTATATTTCACTTTCTCTTTGATTTGACATATATCTGGTAATACTGCAGTTACAAATTGTATTATGATTTCAGACAATATCCTCAGAATTAAAACCACTAGACCATCTGAATCCAAACTTTGTAGAAATAGAAATGATCTATGGATGGTTGTCGAAAAAGATCTTAGCCGATCTCCCAAGAACAAGGTCTCGCTCCTGGTTTTTGGCAATTTGATTGAATAAAAATGTAGATATCACATTTAGTGTGCACAACACGTTTCTGGAAATATAGATTCTCCTTCAGTTGCCCGTGGGTTACGATATTTCTCCACTTAAGAGAGTTAAATTTAAAATTTTAACCACAAGCCGTTAGGCAAGTGGTTAAAATTTTTAATTTAACTCTCGAGAGTGGAGAAATATCGTAACTCACATGGGCAACTGAAGAAAAATTTGTTTCTCCCATTATTTAACGTGAACTTTATTTCAAAATTTGAAATTAATGCGGGAAAAGGCACAAGACATTTTAATCCTCTAGAGGATTACAGATTTTTCCACCACTGGTTCAGCGGGGTTAAAATGCCGTAATAATGGGAGAATAACCTTTATCAGGTACTCGCAAAATCGAAAGATTGGAAAGACAAATAATTTAAAGTTTTGAGAGCAATAAAACCAAAGGGCATAAATAGGAGGGCCAAAATCAGCTAATGTAACCTAGACATGAGGAAGGAGTGTAAGCATACTCTTATTCCGGCATGTAGAATTTCCAGTTAGGTTTAGGGTTAGGGTTAGCATGGAAAAAATAACCTAGTGCAATAATTCCCCTGGAAATTATACACTAGTGTAACTTGTCCTCTGGAAAGAATACACTGGTAGAAAGAACACACTGTTATAGAACCTTAGATGTTTATTGTATCTTTGTTTATTTTTTTTCTTAGGCGATGCATTAACTTATAACATATAGGGTAAGAAAAAAATTAAAAGATGCAACAAGCATCTAATTTTTAAGTAGATTGCCCGCCACCAGACATGATTTTAATAGTCCCCTACCGGCGAAGCTGAAGGGGACTATAGTTTTAGGTTGTGTCCGTCCGTCACATAAAATTTTAAGTTTTCCGAACTTTTTTTTTACGTCTTTTGATATATTGACATGATATTTGGTATGTGGCTATATCTAGATGAGTTACAGTTTAAGTTCGAATTTTGTTCCGGTTGAATGATTTTTGGCTGAGTTAAGGCCCTTAAACTTGTATTTTTTGTTCTCTATTTTAAGTTGTCCTGATTTTTTTTTTACATCCTTCGAGATATTGACTTAATTATCCCCTCGCCAACGAAGTTGCGATGGGATATAGTAATGCTACCGTCCGTCCTTCCGTAACATCCTTGTGAACACTCTAGAATCAACATCCTTCAATGGATTTTGACCAAACTTGGTACATACTTAGTCCTTAAGAGAAGTTCGAATTTCGTTCCGGTCGAATGATTTTTGGCTGAGTTATGGCCCTTGCACTTGTATTTTTTGTTCAAATTTTATGTTTTCCGGACTTTTTTTTTGACGTCCTGTGATGTATTGACTTTACATTTAGTATGTGGCTATATCTAGATGATTTACAGTTTAAGTTCGAATTTCGTTCCGGTCGAATGATTTTTAGTTGAGTTATGGCCTTAAACTTGTATATTTTTTTTTCTCTATTTTAAGTTGTCTGGATTTTTTTTACATCCTTCGAGATATTGACTTAATTTAAAATCTAGTCACTGCAAGGTGATACTTCAAATATTTTAGATCCTCTGATTTTTGCGGCCGGTCGGGGACAATGTATTGCTATGTGTAATACTCTCAGAATTCTTGTTTGTTATACTATGGTTATTTATTTTTCAGAAATATTTATCCATATGAATTATATGTAACAGGAGGTGATTACGAGTCAGAGATTCAGAAAATACAGTCTAAAAATAGAAAGAAATGTATGTCAGATGTCATGATTGAGGACGACGCTGGTAGCTTTACAAATGTAGATGGTGGGTGTATGATTTTACATAAACAAATAAGTGTTATGGTCAGGTGTTTAACGCCACTTTCAACAATATTTCAGTTTTATAGGTGGAGGAATTCAGAGGACCTGAGAACAAGTCACTGACAAATGTTATCACATAATGTATCATCGAGTACACCTTGACATGAACGGGGTTCAAACTCACAACTTTAGTGGTGATAGGCACTGATTGCACAGGTAGTTGGAAATCCAACCCCCATACGATCATGACCACAACGGCCCCTACTACACACATTAGAAAATTGTTATTGTTTTGGAGTAAAGTGTAGATAACAGACCTGATTTTATTCCGTTTTAAAGTGGAATTCCGCTTTTTTTATTCCGGATTTTACCGTTTTTACCATTACGATTCTTTTTTTATAGTATATTCAATACTTCCTCTTGCCGATTTCTGCTTTTTTGTTGGCTTCATAAAATCAGGTCTGAGATAAACTTATGAAATACAGACATACACTTCCCTCGTTATATTGCCCCTCTCTAAATCTGCCATCCTTCTTTACTTGCCATGAAATTTGGAGTCAAAGGTCCAAATTCCATAGTCTTTATGTAAATTTCTCTCTTGATATATTACCACACTTGCTTATTGCCAAAATATAGTACGTTCCAAAAGGCTGTGCTATAAAGAAGAAGTACTGTATATGATATTTCATAGAGTGACAAAATTTTTCTTTGTATGTTTGTTGTGGTGTTTTAACGTTACTTTTAACAATATTTCAGTTATATCACGACAGTTACTTTTATTAGTGTAGGAAACCGGTGAGGCATATACCAAGAGGAAAACCACTGAACTTTTGTTAAGTCCTTGATAAATTTGATCACAAAATGTTGTCTTGAGTACACCACTGTGTGGAAATAAAAAAAAACGTAGATATCAAATTTAGTGAGCACGACACGTTTCTGTAATAACTTTCATCAGGTATGCTCAAAATAGAAAAATAGGAAAGCCAACTAATTCAAGTGTTTGGGAGCAATGAAATCAAAGGGCCTAAACAACATAACTAAATCTGCTAAGATCCCCTATGCCTGAGGGAGGAGATTACTTTAAATCACTTACCTTGATGATGATAAACACTAGACACTGACTGCATAGTTACAGTTGTTTACAACTTTTTATTTCTTATGCCTATCAATTCTACATAACAATTATTATATATTTATACAAATGTATGGTATTATAATGAATGTATGATCAGAATTGGAAAATCATAGTTCTAACAACCTTCCAACATTATTCTTTGTGAAAACTAACTTTACTTCGTAAGTCCCACATGTTTTCGTAGGTTTGGTTAGGCTTATGGTATTTAATGCCACTTCAACAACATTTCAGTTATATCGTGAGTAAGTTTTATTGGTGGAGGAAACCAGAGTAGGCATTGACCTGTCACAAGTTACTGACAAACATTATCATATAATGCTGTATTGAGTACATGAGCGGGATCCAAACTTACAACTTTATTGATGATAGGTACTGTACATGTAGTTGTAAATCCAACTACCATGCGATGATGGCCCCAGTTTTCGTAAGCTCAACTATTATACCCCCCCCGCAAACAAAGTTTGGGGGGGTATATAGGAATCACCCTGTTCGTCCGTCCCTGTACCTTGTAAGCGCAACTCCTAAGCGGTTTATTGGATTTTTATGAAACTTTACACACTTGTAGTACACTACCTGCAGATGTGCATGAAGGAATATGGTTGCTGTCCAAAATTCAAAAGGGGAGATAATTCAACTTATACTGTCCGTCCGTCCATGTACCTTGTAAGCACAACTCCTCCTAAACGGCTTATTGGATTTTTATGAAACTTTACACACTTGTAGTACACTACCTGCAGATGTGCATGAAGGAATATGGTTGTTGTCCAAAATTTAAAAGGGGAGATAATTCAACTTATACTTTCACGAAAGGGGGGGGGGGCATGTACCTTGTAAGTGCAACTCTTACTAAACTGCAAGCGGGGGGTATCACTCAGTGAGGTCACTCACAGTTCTAGTTTAAACACAAAACATTTTCTGTATATTATAGGAGCTTCAGAAGAATCTGATGATTTAACTGCTATATTAGAAGATCTTGAGGAATACAGCTCTCTCTGTCAATTAGAAGAAGGTAAAATTACAGTCAAACGTGCCCATGCAGGCACCTGTATTAAAATTCACCCTTTTCTTGTCCTGTCATAGAAAATTGCATATGAATTGAACCTCTTTTAAGAGGTGACCTGTCTTAAAAGACCACATTTTCTTTGTCCCAAACGTGACCTCTTAATACAGGCTTGACTTATTGTCAGATTTCAGTCGAACATTACTTGTATCAAAGTTTGAGTGAACTAGGATTATAATTCGAAATATTTTAGTTTTCCAGTTATCTGGATAAATTGAGCAGAAGACTCCCATGAAACAACTTATCTGAATTTGAGATAATGAGGTTTGGCTGTCTTATCATTTCTGACTTAATTTTGCCAGTGCTGTCTCTATGTTCAGATAAGCTGCACTGTTGTGTGTGTTTTACGATCATGACCAGGACGGGCCCCATGGCAGCAGGATCATTTTTGATATGTGACAATGTTCTAAAACAGAAATACTTTGTTATTACAGATGTAGAAGCAAGCAAGAAAAGAATGGGTATAAACATTGCTTTCCATGATGATTCTCCCTACAAAAAAGTATCTCCTGGACTCAAACTATTCAGCACACCATCAGAGTTTAACAGTCCTAGAGGTAAACTGTCCAACACTACATTTATAAGAGTTTAACAGTCCTAGAGGTAAACTGTCCAACACTACATTTATATGAGTTTAACAGTCC
Source organism: Gigantidas platifrons (assembly GCA_002080005.1). Taxonomy (NCBI): domain Eukaryota; kingdom Metazoa; phylum Mollusca; class Bivalvia; order Mytilida; family Modiolidae; genus Gigantidas; species Gigantidas platifrons. Next base: position 116,523 of record MJUT01013246.1, read on the forward strand.
CTAAGGTAAACTGTCCAACACTACATTTATATGAGTTTAACAGTCCTAGAGGTAAACTGTCCAACACTACATTTATATGAGTTTAACAGTCCCAAAGGTAAACTGTCCAACACTACATTTATATGAGTTTAACAGTCCCAAAGGTAAACTGCCCAACACTACATTTATATGAGTTTAACAGTCCCTAAGGTAAACTGTCCAACACTACATTTATATGAGTTTAACAGTCCCAAAGGTAAACTGTCCAACACTACATTTATATGAGTTTAACAGTCGTAGAGGTAAACTGT
>MJUT01013246.1:118008-135341 GCA_002080005.1 Gigantidas platifrons
AGGTAAACTGTCCAACACTACATTTATATGAGTTTAAGGTTTTAGTTTGTGCTTATTCTTTGTGCAGTTAGTTTAGAGTATTTGTAAACCACATCGTTGGTGTAATGGTGAGCATACTCCCTTCGAGTGCTGTAGATAATGGGTTCAGGTCAATCCAAAGACTATAAAATTGATATTTGTTGATTCTCCGCTCAGTATGCAGCATTAAGGAGAAAGCAAAGACTGGTTGGCTCTGAATCGGGATAATGTGTCCGAGTGAGTCGACATGTCTATCCACGGACTGTTGTTTCAGAGAGATAACACTATAACAGACCTGTTTACCACTACGATTTTGAACCCTAAATTACGCTCTACGCCCTCATAAGTTATTTCTACACCAACAAGTTGCAAAACTGCGAAAAAAATCGTCAGAAAGTACTTTTGTTTCTTATGGTAGATATCCAAACGCAACACTGAGTCTTTGTCGTTTGAGCGCTTTAAAATCATTCTATATACATGCTCCTTACAAACACTTTGATGATCTAGTAACATGTGTCTGAAAATTAATGGCAGCATGCCAAACGCAAGCAGGGGACTGAGCTTGAAGAAGTCACTGCCAGTGACAAGAGAAAGATGTAAACATGAATATACAGAAATTTGGAATTGTCTCAAACTGTCAACAAAGAGGGATACATTTGTACCGTGTTCTACTTTTCTTGTATCAGACTGATTTTTCATGTCTGGTTAACGAAGTGATAACCGCCATATTTGAAATTTGTCGATTAAGCTTAGAGTAAAGGGAAAAAATAAGATTTACCATAAATTGAGGTTTGCAAATATATAGAGATTGTATAATCTTATTTAGCAATGACTTATCTTTACATTTAACTCAATATATGAACGATTATTGATCTAGTAAGCTGTTTTCAGATATTTTATGTGATAGCCCTACTACTAATAAATTTCAAATAGTCATTTCTAAAAACCCAATATTGGTTAGTTGGATGATTTTTTTACACTGTAGTGTATAATTAATATTCTTATTTAATGAGAACTATACATGTATTTGTATTATTTCTAAAGTCAATACACTTTGCATAAATTTGTTCAGAATAAATGATTATAAAAGGAATTAATAGATGTGGTGTTTACATCTACCAGCAAGGGAGATAATTGAATGGCACAATCATTTCAATGTCTATGGAGTACTAGTTAAACTACCCTATCTACCAGTAATCTATACACTGGATTTGACTACAATTTTAGTTATTGATGCATTAACCTAATTTTGTGTTAAAAAGGGTTGAATAAACATGTTGCGCTGTTTACAAATCTACAGTAAGTTCCATATGCTTTTAGGCTAGCCTATAAATCCTTACACTTAAACAATACACACAGGTATAAACAAACAATCATGTTCAACAAGAAGCTGTATGATATACATTGCAGGAAAAGATTCCTAATTTTTCAAACTTTTTTTTAGGGAGGGGGTGTCCTCAAACCCCCGCATAAATTTGACTAAAGCCCCGTTCTCATGACAAAAATTTACATACGTGAGCAAATTTGCACATGTGTAAATTTACCTGAGATTTACTCACGTGTGTAACAGTTAATTTGCTAAGCATTCATATGATTTTTTTTATATCTACACATCTGATGGTGATACATGGACGCTTTCGTTCGTTATCGATGCCAAAGAAGGAGATTGTTTCCATACTTTGTGGAAGCGGATTTGGTCATTGGACTGGATCATGAAAAAAGGACATGGAAAAAAGAACGTTCTACGAACTGGTTTGACCACAGTCGCTTGAATTTCAATGAGTTAAATTTAAAAAAAGAAAAAAAGAGTATATATATAGTATATAGGGGAAGTTGTGAAATGCATTTCGTTAGTCGCCATGGTGGAACTATTCCGCACTGAATGAAAATATTTCTAATTTCGAGTCTCCCTTTATATTCGTACAAGCGAAATTAAACAGTCAAATATTGCTTTATAAATTTCTTAAATGATTTAATTAATCGATTAATATTCATATGAAGTGCTTACCGCTAAATTTATGACTACAGATGCTTTGAAATAGTATTTCTCATTCAGTGTGGAATAGTTCCACCATGGTGATTGTAACGAAGTCAGAGGCTGAACGTCAGTGAATAAATGGCCCATATGTTTGTAAAATGCTCGGAATGAAGGTTCTTACAATACGAATGTATAAAAAAAAAACATGTCGAGTGTAGAAAAAATATCCACGAAGCGTATCACTTTGCATCCGTTTAGGCCTAATTACGATTGTTTACATTTTGGCACAAAAATCCATTTCACAACTTCCCCTATATTATATATATACCAGGGGCGGATCAAAGAGGGGCGCGCCCCCCCTCCCTAAAATTGGAAAAAAATATGATTTTTTTGTGTAAAATCATGATTTTCCACACAAAATACCCCAAATATTTTCGCGCCTCCCTCCACTCGGCGCGATTTTTGTTTAAGTGTGCCCCCTAACTTGAAATCCTGGATCTGCCCCTGAATTTACAGAAATACTCACCCAAATACATTTGCACGTGTGTAAAAATTAATTTGCACTTGGTCCCTACCAAGTGTAAATTTACATGTGAGTAAATGCGTTCACATGGATGAATTTGCACCCATGTGTAAATTTACATATATGCAAAATACTTTACACATGTGTAAATTTGGTCATGAGAACGGGGCTTAAGACTACTCTTAAAAGTAGAAAACTACTCTCAGTAAAGGAAGAAAACTACTATAGGTCAACAGGGGTAAACAGGTCTGCTATAAATTATAGTATAATAAATCCAACTAAGCATGTTGGTCTAGTACAAAGTGGACCTCATCATCTCATTTAAAATTACCTTGTTCTCGCCATGGTATAGCTGAAAAATGGCTGAATTGGTGTTAAACAACAATCAATCACTGGATTATTTGCTTGTCAGATCTGATGGGTTCAACAAGATGGTGTCCATCATTTTAAATGCTCAATATTATACAATTTTTCCATTCACAGGTTTTCCAAAGAGAGAACATGAAGTCCCAGAAACAATGTTTTCTGTGTCGAGTGCTGAATCTCAAAATGAATTGGTTTTTCATCAGATGCAAAGAATTGTAGATAATGATTTGCTATAGAGTGTAACTACAGAGCTTGAAATAGGATGATTGTTGCAGAGCTTGACTTGACCATTCCCAAATGAAAGAGATGCAGATCATAAATTATAACCATAAATATTTACAATAAATTAAATCCACCCAGTACTTTATTAAGAAAACGGTTATACTTGTCAGACAGGATCTGTCTAAACGTCAGGCCTGGACATTGCACACATTTGAGAAGATTTTCAGTATTACTGTTATATTGTTTTGAATTTCAGTACATTCTCTGAGGGCTTTTCCAGAGGGGGGGATCAGAACTCTGTCAATAATTTGGTGTACTATTCCAGAATTTTAATTATTTTTAAATATAAATACTTAAAATGACCCCCACCTAGAAAATAGAAATTAAATTTGAGGACCCCCTCTTTCCCTCACCAAAAGGAAAAGCGAAACTGCCGAAAACAGACGATTCCTTTCCTGTGATACCTAGTTTAACAAACATACCTTTCAACACCTGAACATTCCCCCAGGCCCACGGCTGTTAACCAGTGGCAAATTTGTTCAATCCGTTATTTTTTTGTATTTTTAAAATTGACCAAATAGTTATTGATCATGAATGAACTACAAACAATGCCTTATTATTTAGTGATGAAATAGCATCCAAGCCATGCAATCATAACAGATTGTTATATGTTGTATTTTTTTGTTAATCGGATTTAACTTCACCTGGGAACAATCAAGCTATTAGACCACAGGCGCTTGTATAGAGTCAAAATTATTCTCGCTATGTACCTAAAATACCACAAGGCCGGACTCACTTCAACCTCTATTTCCCCTGTCAAAATGTCGATAGGACGCAAAACGTTTACTAATTTGTGTAGTGAATGATTTTTCTTCAAGGAAAACCCGTTTTTTTATACCCCCGCAAACAAAGTTTGGGGGGGTATATAGGAATTACCCTGTCCGTCCGTCCGTCCATGTACCTTGTAAGCGCAACTCCTCCTAAACGGCTGATTGGATTTTTATGAAACTTTACACACTTGTAGTACACTACCTGCAGATGTGCCTGAAGGAATATGGTTGCTGTCCAAAATTTAAAAGGGGGAGATAATTCAACTTATACTTTCACGAAAGGGGGGAGGGGGGGCATGTACCTTGTAACGACAACTCCTGCTAAAAGGCTTATTGGATTTTTATGAAACTTTACACACTTGTAGTACACTACCTGCAGATGTGCATGAAGAAATATGGTTGCTGTCCAAAATTTAAAAGGGGAGATAATTCAACTTACACTTTCATGAAAAAGGGGTGGGCATGTACCTTGTAAGTGCAACTCCTCCTAAACAGCTTATTGGATTTTTATGAAACTTTACACACTTGTAGTACACTACCTGCAGATGTGCATGAAGGAATATGATTGCTGTCCAAAATTTAAAAGGGGAGATAATTCAACTTATATTTTCACAAAAAGGGGAGGGGGATGCATGTACCTTGTAAGCGCAACTCCTACTAAACTGCAAGCAGGGGTTATCACTCAGTGAGGTCACTCACAGTTCTAGTTCAAGTTTGTTTTTTTATACAAATGTTGTATATTTTTTTTCTCACAAATTGGTCTCAAAGCCAAACTTTTATTTTTGTGAATTTGTATCAATATGCAAGATTAAAGATTTTTTTTATTATTTGTTGGGGGTTTTTTTTGCATACATTTTTACAGAATACATGTGTCTGTGAATATTTTTTGCTTGTTATTTTTTTTTAATTATATTTCAGATTTGAAATTTTGTTAACTTTTATTTATGTTATTGTTTTTTTTATTTGTTTGGGTTTTTTTTATACACATCTTAGTATTAAATTGATGAATGAAAAATTTAAATAGTTATGTCTTGTAATCAAATTTGAAAGTCTATTCTTTTTTTAATATAAATATGTTTAAAATTCATTTTTGATTTATAAAATGTTTTTATATATTAATTAAAAAAAAAAACCTGTTATTGAATTGCCTTCACTCCTTTTGTAAAAAGCCATCTCAAAGATTGAAGGAGTGATTGTTTATCAAGTGTGCAATTTTTCATCCATATCTTGGCGAGAACAAGTTGATACATTTTGATGAGATGATGATAATGTCCCCCTTATACTATACAAACATGCTATGTTAGATTTTTATAGTGCTAGCTTACTGAAACAACAGTTGATGAGTAGACATCGCTCCATTCTGACACATCATCCTGATTCGGAGTCAGCCTGTCTTAAAGCTGTGTGCATAGCATATAAGAAACATATACCATTTAGGCCATAAAAAGTTAATTTCTTGGTTCTCAGGACTGCCCGCATGTGGAAATTCGTTGCCGCATTGCCGATTTTATTGCAAAAATAGTAAAAAAAAAACGGTAGCGCTGTCCGTACGGAAAAAACAACAGCATCTGTTTTTTCTCTTATATCGCGTGGTCAGTGAAACGCTTTAAAACGCATCATGCTTAAATGAGATTTAAAGCATCGTTATGACAATGTATAAATAAAAAACGTGTTTCCGTTTGACATTTAGACAAAATGTCAAATCGTTTCTGTGCAAATTCACCACAAATGTTTGCCAGTTTTACCAGGGAACATAATAGGGGGCTTCTCCGAAGCTTGTACCTTATTGGAATTGTTTACGGAGATAAAAAATGGTACGTTGGGACCAGCGGATTGGACGTTTCCATAAAAATTAACCACTTGTGATGTTTCTACCACCATCGGAAGAAATAAAATTGAAATTTTCAATAAAGTAATGAAAAGATTTATACATTGCCATATTTTTCACACAAAAAAAGAAGAAAAAATGCATCTCTCATCACTTTTTACAGCAGTAAAAGGATAAAAAAAAAATGCCACCCTCCCTCATCAATTTTGACAAAAAAGGGCATGAGAACCAAGTAATTAATTTTTTCATGGCCTTAATAGTCTTTGTTTGAACCCAACTGAGGCTGGAACCCATGATCTACCACACTTGAGTCAAGCATGTTAATCAATGCACCACAGATGTGATGTCTCCAAAGTTTGCATACTGCTTCTCGACTTGATTTAATATTAAAATATCACCTATTTCTCTCGTCATACAAAGACATATTTTGTGAGTTAAATCAACTAATCTTTGACACAAAAGGGAAATGGTAACAAGCAAACTCCCATTCAAATAAATTGTGAGTTGACTTCTGTTATGATCTATAAGACATTTCTCACATGCCTGTATTACTACCATTTTGCTATGCAAGTACAAATCTTTGTGTTTAGAGTTATGGTGTTTATCACCACTTTCAACAATATTTCAGTTATATGGTGGCAGTCAACTTAATTGGTGGAGAAAACCAACGACCTGTTGCTAGTCACTGACAAACATTATCACATAATGTTGTATCGAGTATACCTCCCCATAAGCAGAACTGAAACTCACAACGTCAGTAGTGATGGGCACTGGTTGCATAGGTAGTTGTAAATCCAACTACCATATGACTACGACCGCCCCTCTTTGTGTCTAAATATTTAGTGATGGCAATAATTCACACGAACCTTCAGATCAAATGAGCTTAAAAAGAGTTGTTTGATTCAAGTCTGAAAACAAAAGACAAATAATATCTGAAAAATAATTTATTTCATCAATATTTTCAACATGGCATACATTAAAAAAACAATACAAAAATATCAACAAATGAAAGGATAAAGTGTGGCAATTGACCTAATTTATATTATAAAACTTGAAATAATTAGAACAACTGATTGGCAATGGTTTGTCTTGTCATAGCAGAAATATCCAATACAATAAAACCATTGTATAAGTGGAAATTTTTTTGGGATAAATCTTTGCTTAATTTGCATTTCTCCTAAATGTGTAAAAATCAGATGGTTTGATTTAATGTCACTTTCAACAATATTTCAGTTATATCGTGCCGGTCAGTTTTATTGGTGGAGAAAACCACGGACCTGTCGCAAAAATCAGAGATGAAAGTGTTCGCTGATTAAAAAGGGAGAAAGCCCCCCCTCCCAAATACAGTGCCCTTAAACTTTCATATTTTAGCAGTTTGGACCAACTTTGTCACTTTATTATCAATTATTTTATTAATTCAAAAAAAGAGGAAATATGCTGATCAGAGGAAAACTTCTAACTCTGAATGCCAAATTTAAACAAAAGTAATTATGTTTACCTGGAATTGATAACGTTTTTTGCAAAAATAACCCCCACTTGATTGGTTTGTTAAACATAAACCAGAAAATTGACCCCCGTGAAATTAACTATGTATACAGTAAACGCCATTAAACCTATGATTCACGACTTTATTCATGTGTAAAATGTGACGCATTCAAGACGTAGAAGATCACGTTATTTAAACCTTGTATCTATAAATACATTTGTGCATGATAGTGGCAAAGAATAACGAAACGGTAATAAAACTAATTTACATTTTATCAATAATCATATAGTTCATCTGCTCGTTATTATATTTTTCAACGACAATTGTATTAATCTCACATTAAAATAAATATATGTACGACTCGGATTGACGTCCAATCCTCAAATCCATGTCCGATTTCAATGTCACAGACATCTGTCCTTTTTCAAATTGTCAAATCGGCCTCCAATGATGCCACTGACGTATGCCCTAGACCTGAGAATTTGGAAAGGACACTGATTTGAGGTAATGATGTCAGTGAATGCTGATTTGAGGAGTGGACGCTGATCTGAGTCTATCAAAATTTATATACACATTTATTTGTGAATTCACAGAAACTGAACTCAACTTTTCCTGTAAATACAGTAATTCCTATATTTTGTAGTCATGGAAACACAAAGAATGTCATTTTCTAAACAAAGACAACTGTTGGTTTTTTTGTAGTATTACTTTAACAAAGTGTTATCACACTCTTGTAAATTAAATAGAAAGAATTACAACATCTATGGACGAGGTTAGACCACACATATACAAAATATAACATAACATCTTAATTTTAGATAATGATCTAATATATGGACAATAATAAACCCTTTAATATTTCATTATATACTACACATAATTAAATCATATGATCCTTAATTATGCCCTTAAAGAGGGTTGCATTTAGGAGGGGACATTGGTAATATCAGAATGCACCCCATTTTATAGAATGGAGGGGTTACATTTATCACATAAAATTCTCATTGGTTTACATTTCTTGGAAGGTGAGCACAAATTTGTGTAAAATTATCTTTGTTTTATATTACTAAGGGGACATTTGACCTCCTCCTCCCCCCCCTTTTTTTCTATTTTTTTTTTTTTTTTTTTTTTTTTTTTACAAAATTTCATCTTGTAATCTATAAACACCTTAAAAGTTGTATGAACATGATATTGTATTATGCTGAAAATAAATTTGATACTTCCATAAACAGTTAGAATAAAAAAGTAGATATCTAATTTACTGTGCATCACTTTTCGGGACTAATATTCATAAGGTACACATAGTCAACTTTAAATAAATATACATGTACATAAATGAATTGTGGGTGCTGTTTAAAGAAAATATTAATAAATTTTATCTATAACATTAACTACTTATATGAGTGCTTACAAAACGTGCATCCAACCCTTGTTCTAATTTTCAGCTTTACCAATGGTTGTACGTCAATACAGCATTAGGTTTCTGCTCAATAGCTTACAGGAAAATTAGGAAAATTATTTGAAATTGACATAAAGTAGTACACAAATTCATGAACTACATAAATTAAAAGATAATGTCCACTACTAATATTATAAAAATATAAAAATAAGAATATAATAAACAATAAATTAGAAATGGTAACAGGCTAATGAAAATAAAACAACAAATACATGTATATCATTTTAACACAGGGAAAGCTGTCTTGATGGAACACGTTTTCTCCTAAGATAGATGGCTTCTAAAAGTGAGTTCACATATATGACTTTCCATCAAGATTTCCAAATGATTCTGCAGCTGCAACACAAGCAAGTCGAATAGCTAAGTATTCAAAAAGTTTGACTTTCCATTCTATTTTGATACGATTTAATTTCTTTTACCATTCTCACGACACAATTCACATCATACTGTCAGATGATAATAGGATGGCTACAGATATTAAAATGGCATTTCGATTCGACTTACGACATTCAACTTTTGTGTTCACATAATACGATTCTTCTTGAAAACAAGTCAAAAGTTAAATTTGACAGAAAATTGGATTGTGTGACCACACCTCTAAAAGAGAAATACATTTTGAATAACTTAGTGGTAAGTCTTCCAGGGAAGACATGTGTCACCTGCAAACTTATTTTCTTGTGTCAAATATCAAGAAGCTGGCCTGTGTGGTACCTGAGAAAAATGTGACAGAAATTATTTTATGACAAATTTTTCGATATCAAAAATATTCTAAGTTCCGTCAAACAGGAAGTGGACATGCGGCAGATTCGAAACTGTCTTACACGATACAGTTCTCCATACTGATGCTCTGTGCCAAATATCAAGAAGCTGGCCTGTGTGGTTCCTGAGAAAAATGTGACAAATTATTTTGTGACGCCGACGGATAGTGATCCCTATATGTCGCCTCTGCGTAACGCAGGCGACACAATAAATAATGATGAGTTGTGACACTTTGAAGTGATCTTATAAAAAAAAGAGGTTAACACAAATATACAAACAAAATTATGTTCTTTATGACAGTACTAATATTTACTTTCTCCAAATCTTACTTTAATTGTTAGAATTTGTTTAATTAAAAGTCTACTACTAACAATATGAATTTCTAGGGGAAATATTTGTGAATTATCTCCCTTAGACAACATGTTTATTTCCATTGATCACATGAATGGTTTCTGCATAGAATTTCTACAAAAAAATATGGAAACAAGTTGGTGGAATTTCAATGTCAGAAAAAAATGAAACAGATACACCAATGAACTATTCCTGCCAAGGAAAGTTACAAAAGGTTGCATTGCTAGTATAATGGTTAACATGCTCACCTTGAGTGTAGTAGATTATGGGTTTAAGCCCTGGCCCAGTCAAATCAAAACTACAGAATTGGTATTTCCTGCTTTTCCAAACTAAGTACACTTCACTAATGAGTAAGAGTAAATATTGATCTGCTCGGAATCAAGATAATGTGTCAGAGTAGAGCGACACAACATGTCTAGCTATGGACTGTTGTATCTGTGGTTTAGAACTATAAACTTCCAACTATTCGTGTTGGTCTAGTACAACGCAGACATCATCTCGTAGAATACAACTTGTTTTCGCCATGATATAGCTGAAAATTTGCTCATTTGATGTTAAACAATAATCACTCACTCACTTACTAACATAATTTTACATGGTTGCAGGCAATTCTTAGAGTCATCTCTGAAATTGTTGTTTAATGCCAACTACACAATTTTTTAGCTCTATCATGGCAATAACAAGTTAATTATCAATGAGATGATGATGATATCTGTTTTGTAATAGACCAACATTCTTTAGTTGGATTTTACTAGTGCTAGTTCACTGAAACAACAGTCTACGGAAAGACATGTCGACCCACTCAGATGAACTATCGTGATTCCGAGCCAATCAATCTTTTCCCTTTCTCTTTAATAATGCGTGCTTAGCAGAGAAGCAACAAATACCAATTTTATAGTCTTTAGTTTGACCCAACCGGGGCTTGAACCCATGTCCTACCACACTAAAGGCGAGCACGAGGACCATTACACCACCGATGAGGTCTTGAAAAATATGTTTGTTTGTTTGATGGTCTTTAACGCCACTTTCAACAATATTTCAGTTATATCGTGGCGGTCAGTTTTATTGGTGGAGGAAACCGGAGGACTCTGAGAAAACCACAGACCTGTCGCAAGTCACTGACAAACTTTATCACATAAAGTTGTACACCTCACCCTGATCGAGATTCGAACTCACAACATTGCATAGGTAGCTGTAAATCCAACTGCCATACGATCACGACCACGACAGCCCCTGTCTTGGTAATGAAGATAAGAGGTTAAAATTTAGATCACAGAAGTGGACCAATCAAAACAACTATCAAACGAAAAGTTTATGAATAATTATAAATGTGGAAAATATAATCTACAGCATAGATGAGATCATTTTTTAACAAAACAAATAACAATTTTCTACTGGCAGTGCCATTCATATTGCATTGTAAATAAAAAGTATCTGTGACAAACCAACACAATCAAATATACTACAGTACATCACCAGAACATTTTTTCTCAAGTCTTTCTTCAAATAAATATTTCACACAATATTCCTGCATTCTTAATGGGTATGAAAACAAATGACAATAATAATTTAATACAAAATATCATTTCATCGACAAAATCACAATTTGAATATACCTAAAAAAAAAAAAAAAATCTTTGGTATCGAAAATGTAACAGTGGAACAAGGAATTTTATTTAATTAAAATAAATCAAACTATAATATGTAAGTTTGGGGTTTTTTGTTTAACAAATAGTACATAAACTTTAAAATGTAAGACCTTTTTTAAATAATTCAATCTGATATGTTGACTATAATAGGATTATAGCGTTATGGTGTTTAATGCCACTTTCAATAATATTTCACCGATCTGTCGGAAGTCACAGACATTGTATCAAGTACACCTCACCATGAGCGGGATTCAAACAGCACAAAATCATGAAAGTCATCTCCCTTCTTTTGACCTGCTTGTAATAAAACTACTCTGTAGGCCTGCTGATAATTTTAATTGCATCAGGTCATTGAGTGATAATAATTCCACACACAAAAAAAAACACATGTGTATATACAATACCACACAATTTATTTACTTCTCATGTCAAGGAAATACGATGACAACATTAAGATTTTCCTAAACCTTAATATTAACTTGGTCTAATTCTTCCACTACTCTGTCCTTTCATTTCATGTTCTCTTGTTTTATCTCTCCATTACTCAGGGTTCATACACTTTTTTGTTGAGCAAAATCAAGGACTTTCCAGGACAAAAATTACAGTTTTCAAGCACCTTTTTCTGAACATTTTCATATATAAAACTTTGTTTAACCTTTCCTTTCTTCAAGTGAAAATGCCTGTACCCAGTCAGGAAAATGATGGATGTCCAATGTCAGTGGTTTTGTGGGTGAAGCAGACTTGCCTACCCTTACGATTTAGGCGTAAGGCTCACGATTTTTTGGGCTATCTTGCACCCTTACGATTCGGCAAATTTGCGGTATTTCCGGAAAGTGTTCCGGTCCGTCATTTCATTGCGGTTCGTATATTATAGATCGTATTGGCATTTCCGGTGATTAAAAAAACGATGTCAAAACGAACTTTGTCTGTCAAAATTTTGATAATAAACCCAAAATCGATTTAAAATGTTAACATTATGTGCTTATATCATGTGCCATTCGCAACATGTGTAGTTTCTGTGCTTAAAATTGCATTTTGTGACCAAAAAAAAAAGAGCCTTACTATTTTTTATCTCGACTTACTATTTTCTTTTCGAACCTGGGTCCGTTCGCCCTAATTCCCGTTCGCCCTATTACCTGTTCGCTCTAAAGGTGGGTCCGTTCGCCCTAATAATTGTAATCATGTAGGGTATTAAAAATAATAGAAAAATAAGTGATGTTTGATTGCTTATAGATAATAAATTTGAGTAATTTTAAATATGCGGTATGCTAAAGTGTACAGTCAATGGACATAAGTATTCGTCACTAGAATTTACGCTATATATTTCATATAACCACATTGTGCAAAAAAATTATTTTGAAGTAATTTCTAAACGGGTTTTGATAATTTTTGCAACAGAATAAGCAGAAATATTAAAGATTATTTGTTTATTTTAGCATGATTTTCAGTTAGATTTCCTTTATTTTCTTATGATTTAAAGACAATTTTTGTTTTTTGTCGTCAAATTTGCTATATACTGTATTTTAGCGAAAGCGACCAATACTTATACATGTATATGTCCACGGACTGTATGTTTCGATCGGGGCAAAGTTAAACATTCAGTCCTTGGAATAAGTGAAGCAGGTAACGATTAGTGAATCCACAGAGTCGGTAGAAAATGTAGGATATTAAAAATAATTGGTATGCTAAAGCCATCTAAAATTAATCTTCTGGTTCTCAGACACCGCCGCCCCCCTCAAAATCCCGCCGACGGAACATATTTATTTGCTTTCCAGAAAAAAATCGCCGCCGTCCCGGATTTTTTTTTTTCGAAAATAAACTTTGAAATTTGGCTCCAATACGTCCTTTTCAAGCGTCTCCCCATCCCAGATTGATCAAACAAAATCGAAAGTAAAACTAGAAAGCATGGCGGCGATTCTCGTCAGTCTTTCGGTGCATATTGATTTAAAACAAGTGGTTCCTTGGACAATTCTGCCTGTGACTGACTCGGGCGATTCAGTGGAACAATTATGTAAACGTGTCACTGTCTTTACCAGAGAAATGGAGGGAATTCAGGGCTTGGAAGGAAAAAATCCAATTGGTTTAGAACTAAATATGTTTTGACAGAAATAAACTCCAAAACTGGAAATCCCTTGCCGTTTTTGCTAAAGCTAAAAACTACAAAACTAAACTCCCTACCTACCTTGCCATTTTTCAAAAATCAATTGTCTGAGAACCAGAAGATTAATTTTAGATGGCCTAATTATAAAGTGTATGTTTCTATAATGAACATAGTTAAACGTTTCAATCCTTGGAATGTGGGTTTGCTGGTGGCTCGAGATCTGGTTCAGTATCTATCTCTGGTAAAGGCTCTGGCTCTGGCAAAGGCTCCTGCTCTGCGACAGACCAGTAGTTTTCTTCGCATGGTCTGCATATAAATTGCAACTGGTCATCTTGTCTTCCAAGAGTGGACACGTTTGATGTTATGCCCATTAAGAAATACGTTCAGGAAAACCCATGAATCGTAACGGAAACCAATTAAAACGACAAGCTTGAAGCCAGGTGATGGGATTACATTAATGCAAATTTTTGATTTGAGCGGTAAAATTCCGGAAAACACCGTTTTATAGAAATAGCGCGTAGTGATACGGGAAGGTCTATTTATATTTCCACGGGTAACTGATGTTGTTGACATTGATTCAACGTCTTGGAGATCGAAAATGACTGTTAACATGCACTTATTTCGCGGAAATAAGATTGTTCAAATGAAAAAGTAGTTTTCAAGGGTTTTCAAGCACCTTTATTGGAATTCAAGTACTTTCAAGTCCTTGATTTTGTTACTTTCGTTTTCAAGTACTTTCAAGGATTTCAAGCACCTGTACGAACCCTGATTACTTCACCACCATTTTATTTCACTTTTCTCAGTTATTTCTCCACTTAGCATTCTCTTTCATTCCAATTTCTTCCCATGTTATTTCTCCATTACTTTACTCTTTCTTCCCATGTTATTTCTCCATTACTTTACACTTTCTTCCAATGTTATTTCTCCATTACTCATCTATTTCATTCCACTTTTTCTAATACGGTAGGAAAATGTATGACTTTCATATCACTGGCATAATCACAGACAACAACAGTACTTTCAACGACTTTGATCTGATGAACAAATGCCATTCTATCGTTGCTGTCTCCTAAACTAATCGTCTTTAAAATCTGTCCTTTATTTATGTCTAATAAATTAATACAACCCTGAAAATAAAACACATAATTAGTTTGTTTGATGGTGTTTAACGGCATTTTCAACAATATTTCAGTTATATCGTGGCAGTCAGTTTTATTATTGGAGGAAACCGGAGTACCCGGAGAAAACCACCAACCTGTCGCAAGTCGCTGACAAACTTTATCACATAATGTTGTACACCTCGCCCTGATCGAGATTTGAACTCACAACATCAGTGGTGATAGGCACTGATTGCATAAGTAGTTGTAAATCCAACTGACAATCACAGCCACGATGGCCCCTTATAATTAGTTAGTAAGAGACGACATGGATGAAGATTTTCAAGATTTTATTGAATAACGCTCAGACACATAAGTGTAAAATGAGTACATTACAATATATACAATAATGAACATGAGATACTAATCAACATTACTCTTATGAGAAAATTAAAGTAAAGGACCAGTGTTTTTATTGCTGTTCTACATTTCACCGTCACTGTATGGTCTTCAATACTTAGACACAAATTAAAGTAAAGGAACAGTGCTTTTATTGCTGTTCTATATTTCAGTTACAGAAGACTTTAACAAGGAGCCTTAAAATTAATGTAACATCTGGGCAACTTCATCCCTTTGATGTTATTTGGAGTATAAAACGTTATTTCATTGATGCAAGTAATTTTTCAAATACTGCATTTCAATTACATTTTGTATTTTGGCTTTTTTTATATCATTTTTTTTTATTTTACCCATTAAACCATGTTAAACTTTGGACCTCTGTTGTTTGGCACCGTAGACCCTGAGATATTTGCTTGTATAAATCTACATTTACATATCACAATGAGGCTGCACAGTAAATACTGTAGTATTTATTTGGCTGTTGACTGAGAAGAAGATTTTTCTTATTAAAGATGTACATAATCCCCTCCTTTTATGCTCCTCCCCAGGGGAGTGAGTGAGTGAGTTATTGTTTCTCAGCAATTTTTCAGCTATATCATGGCGAGAAAAAGTTAATTTTCAATGAAATGGTGATGATGTCCGATTTATACTAGGCCATCATGCTTAGCTGGATTTTTATAGTGCTAGCTCACCGAAATAACAGTCTGCAGATAGACATGTCGTCCCACTTGGACACATCCTGATTCCGAGCCAACCAGTCTCCCCTTAATACTACACGCTTGGAGGAGAAGCAACAAATACCAATTTTATAGTCTTTGGTTTTACCTGATCGGGCTCGAACCCACGATCTACCGTACACGAAACAAGCACACTAACCATTACACTGATGCGGTTCCCTCCCCATGGAGGAACAACTTCATTTCTATGAATATTAACCTCGTCTTTCCGGTGATCATCCCTGCCAAGGTTTGATTTATTTGGTTGTGCAATTTTGCAAAAAGAAGATTAAAACGTGAAAAAGTTTACGACAAGATGATATATGATGGACAACAAGCAAAATTAAATCTCATTTAGCCTTTGGCCAGGTGATCTACAAACATAAATTTTTTTGATATAACTACAAACCTGTCCTCCGGTTACTAGTAAATCTTTAGACAACAAAGATAAACAATTATTACCACATGGATCCTGAAAATTAAAAAAAAAGTATAATGATAAACAAATGCATTAGACTATGTATTTTGATATATTTGATATAAGACGTAACTTTTTATGTATGAAAATTTAGAAATCTAATTTCATGAGTTTGATGTGTTTATACATTCACGTAAGAGTCCTCATCCATATCATTGTGCTTATGTTTACCATTATCAGCTGTTGTTTATCAGTAACTCCCAGCCCATTTTACTATAAATAATGACATTTTAATGTGCATGGCTCCCGATCAGGCTGATCGGATGTTACGTCTTTAAGGCTTCAACAAAAAGAGAACTTCATATAAGTTGTAAAACTTCAGTCATTGACTTTAGCAGTAGTCCAGTGGCCCACGGCCAGTGAAAATTGATTCCGACCAGTGACTTTTGCCAAAACTTTTTCAATAGAATCTATATAAATATTCTAATTTTGAAGTTTCCGGGCCAGTACATTCAAAAGTCTAATTTTGAAGACTGAAACTTGTGTTCAATCCTATTGTATATATTTGACAATAAAATATGTTTAAATCAACAAAAATTTGACTAATTCCAATTGAGACATCCTCATTAAATTTAGATTTTACTTATTATTGTTGTGACAAATTTCATAGTTTTGGAATAAACATATTTTATTGGTATAACTGACATATATAAACAGATTCAGTAACAAACAAATGCTTTTTTTTTTAAATCTGTTTCCTATGAAGAACATACAAATATATATGCATGCAAAGTTTTAGTTTTGATACCATATTTTTCTTCATATGATTATTATTATTTGTTGTTGTTGTTTGAGTTTAATGCCATCTTTGGCAACATTTCAGCCATACTGTGGCCTGAAAGGTAATATAGCTTATCAGAAACTAGAGGCTCAGCGCTCAGCTGAGTCTGTGTCGCTCACCTTGCATTCTGCTCTGAAGAAACTTAATACAGAACATTCCATAGCCTATAGGTGCTTCCCACAGGCCTCTACATTAACATTTTTTTTAACTTGTCCCTTCGGACATTACTAACTAAAACGAGTTGCAAGTCAAAATCATTTGGTCTTGTTTTATACTCGGCTATAAAAAAAAA
>MJUT01013246.1:136135-156365 GCA_002080005.1 Gigantidas platifrons
GCCAAGTGATGGCAAAAGCTCACATTGCCTTTGGCAAGGTGAGCTAATAAGGTACAGAGAAACCTGTCTAAACCGAACCCTGAGTAAACCAAAAACCTGTATAAACCAACCAGACTTTACAATCCTATCTACTAATTATCTTAAGTAATTTGAATCTGAGTAAACCAAAAACCTGTCTAAACCAACCAGACTTTACAATCCTATCTACTAATTGTTTTAAATAATTTGAACCTGTGTAAACCGAATACCTGTCTAAACAGAACAAATTCTTCAGTCCCATCGGGGTTCAGCTTTGACGGTTTTACTGTATATGTAAATGCCATGTGACAATGTGTGCTATATTTGTATTTCAGGGTTAGAGTTTTGGTGCTTAACACCACTTTCAACAATATTTCAGTTATATCGTGTCAGTCAGTTTATTTGGAGGAGGAAATCGTAGTGCCCGGAGAAAACCATTGATCTGCCACAAGTCACTAACAAACTTTATCACTTGTACAATAATATATACTGCAACAAGAAAAGGATTTATTGTTTCAGGCGATACAAATGATTTTATCACATTTACTACTGATTTGATTTGATTTGATTGTGTTTAATGCCACTTTCAGCAATATCATGGTGACCAGTTTTAGTGGTGGAAGAAGCCAGAGTAACCGGTGCGAACCATCGACCATGGGTAAGCAACTGGTAAACTTTATCACTTGTGGCTGCGAGTCGAGTGCACCCTTTTTTTCACCGTATTGGTGATGGGCTTGTATGAATTGTAATCCAACTACCTAACTCATTGAGCCACCCGGGTCCTCCATTTACTACTCATACTAACCAGATCTAAGGAATAAAAAATTGACCCTCGTTTCCTGTCCCAGATACATAATTTATCATCCAATCCAGAACTAAGAATATATTTATCTGTGCTATTAATAGCAACAACAGCACCATCATGACCATTGACCTTGTGTAGACAAGTACCGGCCTGCAGGTCCCAGAGACGAACTGTCCCATCTGCATCACCACTAGCAGCATAAAATGGTGGAATCTGTGCCAAAGATAATTAAAAATTAGTAAAATATAACGTCAATATTGACAAGACAATTAAAATGCATATGCCAACATGGTTGTGATTGTATGGTAGTTGGATTAACAACTACTTGTGTAATCAGTGCCTATCACCACTTAAATTGTGAGTTTGAATCCCGCTAACAGCGAGGTTACTCAATACAACATTATGTGATAAAGTTTCTCAGTGACTTGCCACAGGTCGGTGGTTTTCTCCAAGTACTTCGGTTTCCTCCACCAATAAAACTGACTGCCATGATAGGACTGAAATATTGTTGAAAAAGGTGTTAAAACACCATAAACCCATATGAAATTTCGGCCATATTATTATTGGGTTTTTCTCTGGCAAATCTCAAACTTCCAAAACAGGAATGATTAGGACAGAAGCAGATGAAAATCAGTATATATCCAATTCAGTGCTCACAACACATTTCTGGAATAACCTTCATCAGGTACACTATTAGTCTAAAGATTGAATAACCTTCATCAGGTACACTATTAGTCAAAAGATTGGAAAGCTAAATAATATAGAAAAGTCTTTAAGAGCAAGAAAATGAAAAGATCTAAACAGGATAGCCAAAATCAAAAGGTCTAAACAGGATAGCCTAAATCGGCTACAGCCATAGTGGGAGCAGGACAAAAGCCCCCCGGACAAAAGCCTACCTAGGACAAAAGCCCCCCCCGGACAAAAGCCCCCCATAAAAAATTATTATATGAACATTTTTATTTGTATTAATATGTATAAATACTAAAATTGTAAAATTTGTGATTTAATTTCATGAACTTATAATAAAATGTATAAATACAGGATGGAATTGTAAAATTTATACATTTATTTTGTTTTTTAAATTATATTTTAGTCTAAGTTTGAATAAATTGTATAATCAATTAGTTATAATGTGTTTTGATCTTTTAATGATGTGCATAATTGCTTATTTCACTATAATAATTTGTTTGAAATTGAAGTAAATCAGGAGGTATTTAATTGAAACCATTTAATTTTTTGTTTTCATTTCAATAGAAGTAAACTTTGAGTTGTTTTTCATAATTAATTTTGTTAAGATAGTAATTAGGATAGCCATAGTGTTAAACCAATAAATTTAACAGGATTCTTATGAAATCCTCCTGCTCCTAAATCTCCAAACATAAATATATAATTATAAACCAGCACAGGTTCACTGCATCTCAACACAAATTACAGAAGTAAATGATTTTGTTCTTATCTGATCTATATATAACACAGTAGTAACTTTAGCTGAATGACCATGTAAAGTATACATGTTCTTACCTGATCTATATATAACACAGTAACTTTAGCTGAATGACCATGTAAAGTATACAAACAGTAAGCATCATCTATCTGGAACACCTGTTAAAAGAAACTTTTTTTTTTAAATTTACTATTTAAATAGTTTCAGAATTTCTTTTTCTAGGGTAACATAAACTAAATAATGTAATACTTTTAAAAGATACAAGATTTTTAAAACAATACTAATATGTAGTTTAAACGATTACACAATTAGAAAAAAATCATCAATGCACTTTTTTGTTAAGAGTGCACACAAGCATAGGATACATACAGAATCAACTACCTCCCCCGCCATCTTTTCCATCCATACCTAACAAAATCAGCTAGATCGGTTAAAAGAGGTTTGCTGTAGATTTATGGTGATTAACAATATTTCAGTTATATCATGGCAGCCAGTTTTAGTGGTGGAGGAAACCGGCGGACCCGGAGAAAACCACCGACATGGTGCAAACGGAGTAGCCAGAGAAAACGACAGACCTGCCGCAAGTCACTGAAACATTATAACATAATGTTGTATCAAGTACACCTCGTCATGAACAGGATTCGTCAGTTTAAAGACGGCTGTTAGTATATTTATATAGTTACTGAATTAAACGTTGATTAATTGATTGAGTGATTGGTGCTTAACTGAATAAAACAGATGTGAAATATACGGCTACACAATTGATTACTTTTAATGTATGATCTTGACTGGCTGACACAATTGATTACCTTTAATGTATGATCTTGACTGGCTGACACAATTGATTACCTTTAATGTATGATCTTGACTGGCTGACACAATTTTTCTACATGTTCCAGCATACTGCAATGATACTATTGGTTGATGGTGAGCCTTTAAACTCTTCATCAAGGTCATATGAATAATCTCATCACGTCTTGGTAAACTGTCTATTTTCACTTTGGCTTGACTATACTGTCTACTGTGACCTATAATATATACAAGCCGTTGACAAATTATACTTTTGACATGACAATATTATAGCCTTAACATAATAATGGGCTATGTAGTGCATAGCATGAGGAGCCGTCGTGGCCGTGATCATATGATAATTGGATTTACAACTACCTATGCAATCAGTTCTTATTACCACTGATGTTGTGAGTTGGAATCTCGATCAGGGCGAGGTGTACAACATTACGTGATAAAGCTTGTCAGTGACTTGCGATGGGTCTGTGGTTTTCTCCGGTTTCCTCCACCAATAAAACTGACTGCCACGATATAACTGAAATATTGTTGAAAGTGGCATTAAACACCATCAAACAAACAATCATGAATTGACTGAAGCCAGACGAAATGGCAACAGATTTTTTTCTTAATTGTAATAGTAGATGGATCAAATATTATCAAACTGCATGATTTCAAAAAATAGAAATGTACTTGTAGTAGAATTTCGGTTAACATGAGTTTTATGTCTACATTACACTTAAAGTATTGAATATAATTGCTTCAAATTTGAATTCTTTTTTAGAAATTGTTATATGCTAAAGTATGAAACTTTGATTTAAAAAATACATAACTGAACTATTAAACATTATACTGATATCTATCCAGCTGTTGACTTCATATTTCCTGTCAACAAAATAGATCACGATAACAGTAAAAAAATAGTTTCTTAGAAAAATCTGAAGCTACCAAATGTATATTCAGAAGCTGTAACCTTTGAAAACTTTTCAAAGAAGTAAATATGCTTTTTTACTTCTAAGGACCACTGTTCTAGGCACCAGTTGTTTATCATAACATGATGAAACTGTTCCTCATCACTTCATTTCTTGCTTCCTGTAATACAGTAATACTGTCTCCTTTTTAGTCCAAAACTGCAGAAATTACCGGTTATATGGTATAAACATTGTCATATGAATTTTGTAGAAAAAATACGATTTTAAGTAGCTTAACTTGTAAGGTAATTAAAATTTTCAAAAAATACCAAAATTTTAATTCAATACCTAAGAAGTAAAATTTTCCAAAAAAAAAATACACCTCCACGATGTAACTGATATATATATATTGCTGAAAGTGACGTTAAACACCATAAATCTAATATAATCTAAAAACAATACCTTTAGTGAAGTTACTTGATGGTGTAGAAGAGAAACCAGAATTATGAAATGTTTCTAAGTCTAAAAAATCTATTGTTCCATTCAATCTGGCAGCCACAACTCTAAAATGAAAAAAATGAAAAAATGAAAAGAAAAAAAAAACATTATCAGACAATGCAAAATAAATAGTCAAACCTGACTATAAAGGCCACTCAAAGGAACCTGAAAATGTGGCCTTTATGAGAAGTTGCCCATTGGCTTTATATACAGGTTGGGGCCCGGGTGGCTCAATGAGTTAGGTCGTTGGATCTAACAGCTCATACAAGCCTATCACCAATACGACGTGGGTTCGCGCCCGGCTTTGTAAATTACAAAAAAGGGTACACTCGACTCACAACCGCAAGTGATAAAGTTTACCAGTTGCTTGCCCATGGTCGGTGGTTCTCTCCGGGTACTCCGGCTTCCTCCACCACTAAAACTGGTCGCCATGATATAGCANCCTGAAAATGTGGCCTTTATGAGAAGTTGCTCTTTGGCTTTATATACAGGTTAAAATTATATACACTATTCATTCAAGGGAAAAACGAAACTGCCCTTTATAGACAGTGATTTATTATAGAGGCAGTGATTGGGATTAGAGGGGGCCATGCACCATTTATCACATTCCATCTGAAAATGTCCCATTGAAATCAGAAATATTTACAAAGAATGTTAATGGCCCATTCAAATTCTGAATGTCAATAGAAAATGTCCCATTATTAAAATTGTAATCCTAATCCCTACAGAGGTGGCCTTTAATGTAGGTTTGACTGTATTGAGTTTACCAGCTAATCACTACAGAGGTGGCCTTTAATGTAGGTTTGACTGTATTGAGTTTACCAGCTAATCACTACAGAGGTGGCCTTTAATGTAGGTTTGACTGTATTGAGTTTACCAGGGTTTTCTTCACAATAAAAGATACAGACGGATTATTTTCAAATTTAGATGCATTCTCAAATATCCAGAAATATATTGTATATTGTTCCCAGCATACTTTAATCATTTATTCGAGGCAGCTCATGTGACTTTATGACGCGTCCTAAGAGTGTTGTGGATTTGATTGTCCTGCTTAACCCCGTTCATGAAGAGGTGTAGTCGATACAACATTATGTGATAAAGTTGGCCAGTCACTTGCAACAGGTCGGTGGTTTTCTCTGGGTACTCCGGTTTCCTCCATCAATAAAACTGACTGCCACGATATAACTGAAATATTGTTGAAAGTGGCATTAAACATCATAAACCACCAAAGTATGACCCTTTTGCATGGTTTACCCATTAATGGAGAAATTAGATCGTTTTCTATACTCATGGTTCACACAGGATCAAATCAAATCATTAATGGAGCAGTCCATTAATTAAAATAGAAATGATATCCACTAGTTTATACTATATGCTAGTGCTTATAAAATAGAAGAGCCTAAAACTACAGGAACCGTCGTAGGCATGATCGTATGGTAGTTAGATTTACTACCCATGCAATCAGTGCCTATCACCACTAACATTGTGATTTCTAATCCCACTCAGGTGAGGTGTACTTGATACAACATTATGTTATAAAGTTTGTCAGTGACTTGCAGCATGTTGGTGGTTTTCTCTGGTCTCCTCCACCAATAAAACTGACTACCACAATATAACTGACCACCACAATATAACTGAAATATTGTTGTAAATGGTGTTTAACATTACAACCCTAACCCTAACCCCAAGACTACTATGTATAACCAATGATGGTACTTACCTGGTTCCAACCAAACAAACAGAGGTAACACCAATTTTATTGTCACCATGCATATTCTTCAGGGAGCCTGAGGCACCATCCCATAACTGTAAAAAAAAAACAGGTTAGAGCAAAAAACATAAGCTCTGAAAAATTAAATACACACTAGATGCTTCTTTTTTTCTATTCTCTCTCTCTCACTCTATCGCTCTCTCAGAAGATAAGACAAAAACTTACTTCAATTCTTCCATTACCACAGCATGCTACAATAAGACCTTCAGAAAATGATAGACACAAACACCAGATATACAGGGCTTGACTTTCTCTCTCACTCTCTCAGAAGATAAGACAAAAACTTACTTCAATTCTTCCATTACCACAGCATGCTACAATAAGACCTTCAGAAAATGATAGACACAAACACCAGATAGGCAGGGCTCGACTCTCTCTCTCTTTCTCTCATATAGAACAAAAACTTACTTCAATTCTGCCGTTACCGCAGCCTGCTACAAGAAGACCTTCAGAAAATGATAGACACCAGATAGGCGGGGCTTGATTATCTTGAAAGCCAGTATCAAACAGTGAAGCATCATGATGCTGGATAGCTGGCATATCTCCTGGTAATAAAATAATTCTATGTAATTGAGGAACCTATTTGAAAGAATATTATTTGGATCAGATTTTCATGTAGGTCTAATTTCATGACATTTAATTCTAATACAAATATGTGAAATATGTCTAAATTGAACCTCCTTGGGACTAACATTTGTATTCGGAATAACCAGGTGTTCGGTTTTATAATAAAGAATAAATTAATGAAAGATGTCCTATATTGAGATTTTAATGAAAGTTTGGTGCATACAGTTTATTTAAGGTTTGGTTTAGATGTGTTTCACTGCATATGGCGAACTTAAAAATGGCAAATGCTTGCTGTGGTCATATAATAGTTGAATTACATCCATTTACATTTGCAATCAGGGCTAGGGTTAGAATTATGGTGTTGAACGCAACTTTCAACAATATTTCAGTTATATCGTGGCGGTCAGTTTTATTGGTAGAGGAAACTGGAGTACCCGGAGAAAACCAACAACTGACAAACTTGATCACTACAGTATGTCAGAGTTGAGCACCTTGTCTACATCAGGACAATTCATACATCAAGCTATAATAAAACTCCAACTAAGTGTGTTAACTAGTACAAAGAAGACATCATCATCTTCATCATCATCTTCGGCCAAGAAAAAAAATACCTGTGTTTCTGCTAACATACTCTAAAATATTAGGGTCGGTAGGTAGGAAAAATATTTTATAACTAGTTTCTACAGGGGACACATTCTGACTTTAATAGTGCCTGTTCAAAAATGGCAATAAAAAAACTTTACGGTCAGTAGCTAGGGTTAGCGGAAACACATGTATTTGTGTTTTTTTTTGCCTTATTGAAAGTTTTTGACATGGTCATTATAAGTGCTGTAGGCTAAATTTCATAATCAAATCAGAAACTACAGCTATTTTTCTTAAAGTCGTCACCAGGATTAATGTGCTTGAGTGGACTAAAATATCTACCAGCAGACTGTTGCTTCAGTGAACTAGCACTATAAAAATTCAACTAAGCGTGTTGTTTTAGTACAAAGCCGACATCATTATTATATATTCTAACATGACGTCCTTCTTTCGCTTTGTAAACAAACCAGCGATTTATCGATTGAGTATAATCTCATTAGCACATGCGCAGGTGCACACATTAAAGACAGGTAATAAAATAATTTTATACATGATTGTTAACGTTTTAACATCTATATTCACTGAAAATAATCAACATATCCAAAATTAATAATATGTGCAATTAAAACATGCAAACACAATATTATTGCTACAGATGCTCCATCAATACAACTGACTTTCCCGTCGTAAATGTATATGTGACTGACTGATGTTGATGAATTATCGTCTGCTCGAATTTGGCAGCATAAATTGTGTGCGACATTGTCTGCAAACGTAAATTACCGTCTTCCAATTAAAGTATACTACCGTATTTGTACTCTTAGACATATCAGAATCGAAATAATTCATGGAAGCCAGAATGTGTTTTGAGTTTTAACATGGGTTGGCGTATATTAGTAAATTTTATCCCTCGCTTCCTGCTCAGGATAAAATACTAATATCCGCCAACCCATGTTAAAACTCAAAACACATTCTGGCTTCCATGATTTATTTCTTAATTTTACTTACATCTGCAGTGTATGATGTATTAATAAAACATGTCATTTTATACATTTGTATACAATATGCTGGACGCTCGACTTTTTCGTATCTGATATTAAACTGCAAGCAATTTACATAATTATTGAGAAATTGTATTTTTTGAAGAAATTCTAAGTAAAAAGGGGAATAACTCAAATAAAATGCTGGATGGAGTTGTCTTCTCTTGTCAATAGATTGGGGTCAACACTTTCTACAAGTGTATTAAGTTTCAAGTTAATAGCTTTGATAGTTATTGAGAAATTTTAATTTTATTAAAAAAATATCCCAAATTTCTATGTACTATGTAGAAACAAGGGCAGATAACTCTGGATATACAAATCACAGGGTCACCTGCCTTGTTGTAATGGGTTCCCCATTTGATAGTGAACAGGTATGTTGAGTCTCATTTCAATGCCTATCATAATTATTGAGAAATTGTATTTTTTAAAGAAATTCTAAGTCAAAAAGGGGGAATAACTCAAATAAAATGCTGGATGGAGTTGTCTTCTCTTGTCAATAGATTGGGGTCAACACTTTCTACAATTGTATTGAGTTTCAAGTTAATAGCTTTGATAGTTACTGAGAAATTTTAATTACACTATAAAACTATCCCTAATTTCTATGTACAATGTCGAAACAATGGCAGATAACTCTGGATATACAAATCACAGGGTCATCTGCCTTGTTGTAATTGGTTCCTCTTTTGAGAGTGAACAAGTATTCCAAGTTTCAAATGGATACCTTTGATAGTTTTTGAGAAATGGACTCTGACAAAAAACTTAACCAAAAACTTAACTGACCCAGATGCTGACGCCGGAGTGACGACAATAGCTCGACTTTTTTTCTTCGAAAAGTCGAGCTAAAAATGATAGACCATGTCCCTTTAATGGACACAAAACCAATGATGGCCCATATCACATAATATAAAAGTACAGTCCAACCTGCCAATGTGGTCATCTCTATTAAGCAGTCATCTGTATTAAAAGGTCACCTTTTTCTTGTCCTGTCATAGAAAATTTCATATGAATTGAATCTCTTTTAAGAGGTAACCTGTCTTATAAGACCATTCTTTCTTTGTCCCAAAGGTGTCCTCTTAATACAGGTTTGACAGTACATGTATTTGTATTGGACTGGCTAGACAAATCTGTTTAAAAGCAGAAAAAATATACCTTAATAAAAAAAATAAAAAATACCAAATTACTTTAGTTTGTGTGTTTTTTAAAGCTTACCAGCACTCCAGCTCTTGGATCTCCATTCATCATTTTGATTGTCTAGGTCCCCATCGCCATGGTTGAAAGCGCCTTCACCACTTTCCTCCAGAAATCTTTGATGATCTGAATAAATATTGCTGAATTGTCCGGTAAAATCAAAGCCAGAGTGATCTGGCAAGGGTGAAGGCGTGAGAGAGGATAACGGCTGATCGGAATTTGACAATAGGGAGAAATTTGTGTTGATTGAACCGGATAAATCTGGTTGATTGGTAAATAATTTCCGTTGAGGTTCTTGATTTTGACGTTTTCTAGAACTTCTCTGTCTAGGACCTAATGTACTTGATGAAGGGTCGGTAAATACCGAGTCATCATCGCCATGGTATTCAGCATATAGATCGGCATCACTGTCTTCAATGTTACGTCCTACACAAGGCTTACGTCTTACTGGTGGAGTAATGCTGTAAAATAGAATTAAGGTACAGTCAAATCTGCTTTAGGTTAGTTTGGTTTATGGTGTTTAACGCCACTTTTAACAATATTTCAGTTATATCGTGGCGGACACTTTTATTGGTGGAGGAAACCGGAGCACCTGGAGAAAACCACCGGCCTGTCGCAAGTCACTGACAACATTTATCACTTAATGTTGTATCAAGTACAGCTTGCCTGAGCGGGATTCGAACTCACAACTTTAGTGGTGATAGGCATTGATTGCATAGGTAGTTGTAAATCCAACTACCATACGATCATGACCACGACAACCCCTGTCAAACCTGCTTTAGTGACCACCTCTATTAAGCAATACCTTACATTATGTGACCTTAATCTTAATTTCCTTTCACAATGCATTTCATGTTAATTAAACCTGTATTAAGTGACCACCTGCCTTATGTGACCCTATTTCAGTGTTCCTTTGAAAGGTAACATAAGACATGTTTTACTTTATCAATATGGATTAGGCACAGCCTACAGGCGAGCATCACATCTACGCATAGACATGTACATGTATTTTACTAGTCTATGAGTTCACATTCACTTGAAGTTCCAAAAATAAAAATAAAAAAATTAGAAAAACATTTTTTTCTTATTTGTTTTTTAGTTTTTGAAACTTCAAGTGACTGTGATGAGTCAAACGTCTATCATTTAAAAAAAAGTATCCTTTTCATCCGGGGGTCGTGCACAGGGGCTTGTTACGATTTTTTTTATCTCTAAAAAATACATTTTTGTACACATGAGGGGGGTATTTTTACACTGGATAGTTATTTTTTATTCAAATTAAAAGGCTGTTTCCTGTACTTCACTCTGTAATGATCATTTATCAAACATTAAGTATGTATTCTATAGAAATACATCTATTTTGCTAATAGATACAACCTATGTGATAGAAAATGTTGTATCTAGCCTATATGTGATACAAGATTTAGTCGGAACTAACTTTCGTGACGTCATAGGTTAAGAATGTGGGGAAACCCCAGTGCCGTCTTTGTAAACATTGCAGAATCTCCGTCAGGAAAATCTCAACGTACTCGAGATTTATCTTACTAATTTTAAATATTTATTTAAAATACCCACTTATAAAAAATTCAAATGAATAAAAAAAAAAATTCAATTACAATTTAAAAAATATATCCATATGTACGGATATCAAAACATCGTCTCCTTCAGTCCTTGCCTGAAAACAAGTGAATAAACCTGTCACGACTTCAAAACAGTCCTTTGGCTTTGCACAATTTCCAAGACATTCTTTTCACATTGCTGGGAACTGCACCGTTCAATACATAAACAATTATTTGGCAACCAACTGTAAATCGCCACCAAAGAAATGCAGAGCAATGATTGTTTACTCTTGACAATGACAGCGATCATGAATGAATGACGTGACGTAACAATATACTTGTGCGACGTTAACTTAGGGGCGAAACAAGAAGGTCTAGCGATTGTCAATTTTTTAAATAAATTAATCGTTTCATGTAAAGAAGCTGTACGGATTCCTATTTTTTTTTTGGTTATTTTTAAACTGGATAGTTATTTTTTATTCTAATTAATAGGCTATTTCCGGTCATTCCCTCCGATTGTCCATTCTATGCTGAAACTTAAAAACCACTTCCGGTTGGTATTGTTAGTATATTGATTCATCTTCTTACACACATGTTGCTGTTTAGCTCGCATCTTGCGATGCTTTCTATTACACTGCATTACAGTGTACATAAAACCACTTCCTGTCCTATTCTCATAATTGAAATATACTAGTATGTTGTATTGCAACATATAGTATTTTTAAGTGGCTACTTTTTCACATACTGTTGTATCGAGTACACCTTGTCTGAGCAGGATTTGAGCTTATAGGCACTGATTGCATACAGGTAGTTATAAATCTAACTACCATACGATCACGAAAATGATGGCCCCCAATATAACGAGTGTAAACTTAATAATTGTTTAACATCAATCTGTGACACACTTTCTACATTACCTTTTCCTAAGGATAACTGTAATACATTCCCCTGTAAGAGAATCCCAAACTCTTAATTCCCCTCCTAAACATGTGCTCACAATAAAATGGTCGTCTGTCGCTAAACATTCTATTTCCTGTAATAATATATTAGACATTTAGTGAGTTGAGGAAGTTAGCGATTATTGTATAATGCAAAATGAGCAATGGTCCGATATAATATGGCGAGAACAAGATAGATTTTGATGAGATGATGATCATGATGTCCAATTTATATTTTACCAACACTCTTAAAGGGATATTAAAGCTCGTTTTAACATATATTTTTTCAACTCGTGACGTAGGTTGCTTCTTTTCAATTTAATTGTAAAAACAATCCAAAAATACTTTGCACGCCCATATAATCCCTAATATCGTTAAAATATCACTTAAAAGGGTTGAAATGAATTTTTGTCCAGGAAGCAAAAATTAATTTCAAGGCAAAGACCGCAAAATATGACAGAATTATCAACGAATTATGTCACTTTTACAAAGTTTCATTGATAAAAATCGGGTTAATGTTTCATAAATATCATTTATTGAACCAATTGCAAGTTTTCATGAGAAAAAAAAAATTACCAAAATGAGCTGACGAACTTCATCACATAATGTTGTATTGCATACACCTCGCCATGAACGGGGTTCAAACTCACAACCCTAGTAGTAATAGGCACTGATACCACATGTAGTTGTAAATTCAACTACCATACAATCACGACCATGACAGACCTTGCTGAAGTTGGAACTGATCAGCACATGGTATGTACATTGTAAGTAAACTAACTAGTCAAAAAAAATAATGTAGTTTACTCATGATAATGTTTGTAATTCGTTATATTTAAGAATTGAATGCAATCTTTTGCAGTTTTATTGGCATGTAAAAGTGTTGACCGAATTAAATGAAGTGTATGAATAGTGTATTGTGTCAACACATTTACAACATGGCGAAAATTGCTAAATATCGACTTTCAATTATATGTTTTTTCATTATTAAACAACTGAAAATAATATTATTTGTTTTAATATTCCAAATTTTTAACTGTTGTTGTGTAGTTATTTGTTTTCATGACGCTTGAAAATATTTCCAAGAAGTGGGCGTAGTTAAATGATTGTTGCTTCATTGACTGATGAAGTTTCATTTTCGAAGTAAAGTGTCAACCCTTTGAGCAATCATGTGGGGTTTTCTAAATACAATGAAAATATTTAAAATTGAGTGAGTATTCAAGTGATTGTTCTTTAAAACCAAGTGAGCTATTTGTCATCTATATCATAGCAAAGACAAGCTACAATTAGATGAGATGGTAATATTGATATCCGCTTTGAACTAGACAGACATACTTATTTGAATTTTTAAAGTGTTAGTTCATTGAAACAGCAGTCCGTGGGTAAATATGTCACTCCTCAGCGACAAATTTATCCTGATTCCAAGCCAATCAGTCTTTGCTCTTACCCCTTAATGCTTTGCACTTTGCGAAGAAACAGCAAATACGCTTTGAACTAGACCAACATGCCTAGTTGAATTTTTAATGTGTTAGTTCATTGAAAGAGCAGTCCGTGGGTAAGCATGTCACTCTGTGACTAATTTATCCTAATACCAAGCCAATCAGTCTTTGCACTTTGCAATGAAGCAGCATATACCAATTTCATAGTCTTCAGTTTTCCCAGACTGGGAGATCTACCACAATCAAGGCAAGCAGGGTTGTCATTTTAAACCGAAAATCATCAGTTAATTTCACATTTTGCATCGGTTACTTTGGATTCAATAATTTCTAAGATTACAAATGGAAAATTGTTTTTTTCCCATTATTTTTAGGATCTAAAGGCTTTTCCATACCAAATCTTATCGGTAACATGTCAATTACCATCAGCTACTTAAAATCAAAATTAAAACCCTAGCAAGCATGCTTTTTTTCTTTTTTTGAGGTTTTGTGAATTATTATTGCTTCTATTTGTATTAATTTTAAGTCTTAAAATCATTCAATCTTACCTGAACATGTCCTCTAAGGACTTTTGGTACAGATGCTTTGATTTGTCGTATATATCCTCCATGGTGACGACTTCGCTTTGAATTACGACCCCATTTATGCCGCCATTTGGCATAATTACGGGGACAAATACAATGATACAACGCAACAACAAAATATGACACACAAATTACACTTAAAAATCCAAGACACACTGTTATCACATACTCCCGTCGTGATTTTGGATAAAATTGTTTTAAGTGTTCAGGATCATACATGTAGTTAGCATGAAGGTCAGAACCATCTGCTGTGACGTCCTCAGTCATGTCAATATGTGAGGAAAATTTTATGTTTGAAGTTTTTTGTTTAACGTCATCTTTGTGCTGATGTGGATTAGAATGTTGACGAAGTTGAATGGCTTCTTGTGGATTAATGAGCATAGAAATGTGGATGGGTGGAATAATACTGATATACCTGTAATATTAATAATGAATATTCATAAATAAATAAAACTAGAGGCTCACCTGAGCCTGTATCACTCACCTGATTATTCATATGCATGTTTGTGTTCAATATTCAATGAGGTCTAGATTTTAAGGAAAATTATTATATTCATTTTTTATATAGGATCTGATTTTCAATTAATATTGCAACCCATTAAAATAGGGGCTTCAATAAAAAAACAAGAATTCTGAGAGTATTGCACATAGCAATACATTGTCCCCTACCGGCCGCAAAAATCAGAGGACCTAAAATATTAGAAGTATCACCTTGCAGTGACTAGATTTTAAATTACAAGTTCAAGGGCCAAAACTCTGGCAAAAATAATTCAAAAAGACAGAAATTTGAATTTTATCTTAACTTTTAGAGTTAAAAATAATTCAAAGACAGAAGTTTGAATTTTATCTGAACTTAACTAGATATAGCTATAAATCAGCAAATATCGACTGAATAATATCTCAAATCAAGTTTGATACAAGTTAACTAAAATAAGTGTTTAAGGCAAGCTTTTTAAATATTTTTGTGTATTGTTGTAAATATGACATGTAGAATTTCACATTTTCAAGATGGCAGATCCTTGTTAGTATCATTGCTCGTAGATTTATACGCGTGGAATGACCGGGGAAAAAAGTAGTCTTGTGAACGGAAATATTGATTTATAAATTCCTTTTGAATGACATAGAGTAAGTGACGATATCCAATCAGATTACGAGTTATTGATAAATTCTAGTAAGAATAGAATTATGATGATATAAAACTTTATATAGTTGTTAAAATCAGAAAGGGTTACGCATATGACGTCGTAGCTCAGTCGGTGACGTGTACGTTTTTGTTGATTTATCATCTCGGTGTCTGGGGTTCAAATCTTGATGAAGTATGTGTATTTTTGCACTGTTTTTGTTTGTTTGTTTTTTTTTGTGTAAACATAAATAAGTAACCAAAGAAATGTGAATTGGTAAATTGGTAACGTCAAGTAAAAATCTAAAAATTAATAAATGAATGAATAAATAATAATATATAAGAATGTTCGAAGTCGGTACGTTTATTTGCATTGGAATGATTGTGTACCATTGTTGTTGGTCAGGGGATTGAACCTTGATAAGTATTTTAATTTTTGGACTTCATGTAACACGTAATGTTAATTAAATGATAGAAAATAATGCATGAGTTATGATAATATGTTCACTGAAAACTTTATATAGGAAGAAATATCTTCAAATGATAAGTTGACGAATTAGCACAGTCGCGTAGCGCGTATGGTCATCTGGCACTTTATCGTTTGTTTAATTTCGTGTAAGGGTTCCGTTCTTTGGTGGTAACTTTTTTATGCACATACCTTTTTGTTAAAAGTAATAAAAAGCTGTGGTAAAACAAATTAGAAATAAGGTTTATTGCTTTAGTTCAGTGGAAAGCGCATTCCTTAAGTGTTAGGTGTTCCGTGAGGAGTCCGAACAAATATGTAACGTTAAAGTAAATGATCATGAGACAGTGATGTACAGAGTTTGTACAGAATCAGTAAGGCCATAAAAAGTTAATTTCTTGGTTCTCAGGCCCGCCCGCATGTGGAAATTTGTCGCCGCATTGCCGATTTTATTGCAAAAATAATTAAAAAAAAAAATTTAATGCGGTAGCGCTGTCCGTACGGAAAAAACAACCGCATCCGTTTTTTCTCTTATATCGCGTGGTCGGTGAAATGCTTTAAAACGCATCATGCTTAAATGAAATTTAAAGCATCGTTATGACAATGTATAAATAAAAAACGTGTTTCCGTTTGACATTTAGACAAAATGTCAATCGTTTCTGTGCAAATTCGGCACAAATGTTTGCCAGTTTTACCAGGGAACATAATAGGGGGCTTCTCCGAAGCTTGTACCTTATTGGAATTGTTTACGGAGAAAAAAAATGGTACGTTGGAACCAGCGAATTGGACGTTTCCATAAAAATTAACCACTTGTAATGTTTCTGCCACCATCGGAAGAAATAAAATTGAAATTTTCAATAAAGTAATGAAAAGATTTATACATTGCCATATTTTTCACAAAAAAAAGAAAAGAAAAAATGCCTCCCTCATCACTTTACAGCAGTAAAAGGATAAACAAAAATATGCCGCCCTCCCTCATCAATTTTGACAAAAAAGGGCCCGAGAACCAAGTAATTAATTTTGCATGGCCTAATTATGACATTTTATATAGTGCTAAAAATCGTCGACGTAAGGCGTCCCACATTAGCTCGGTCGGTAGCACGTTCAGTCTCAAAAGCTACAAAAGAGACAAAAAATCAATATATATTTTTTTTAAATATTATGGTTAATTTTGTTTTAAATAAATCTTCATAAAATTATTATACTATACAAATACAATCTTTTGTTGAGAATTAATTTCCAGAAATCATTGATTTTTGTTAAAATTTTAACTTTTTTGTCCCAAAAAGCCACAAAAGAGAAAGAATTCAATAAAAAAAAATATATGAAAATATCAGTTATATTGTTTACAATAAATCTTCATAAAAGATGTATACTATAAAGGTAAAAGCTTGTGTTTAGAATTAATTTCCAGAAATCAGAGATTTTTGTTAAAATTTTACCCTTTATTTCCAAAAAAAGCTAAAAAAAAGTATAAAATTTTCAAAACAGATATTAAAAATATCATAGTTATATTGTTTACAATAAATCTTCATAAAAAGTGTATGCTATACAAATAAATGCTTGTGTTGAGAATTAATTTCCAGAAATCAGGGATTTTTCTTCAAATTTTACCTTTATTGCTCCAAAAAGCTATAAAAAGAAAAAGAAATATTTTCTATAAAAAAGTGAATGAATATTATAGTTAATGTAGTTTACAATAATTCTGCATTACAAATATAATCAAGTTCTGAGAATTAATTTTCAGAAATCAGTGATTTTTGCTAAAAAAAAAAAAATTGCCCCAAAATGAAGAAATTGTTCAAATATTGCTTTCTGAAGCTGTTTTCACATCGGTTATTTCCTTATTAAACTGATTGTCATGGTTTAATAAAAATTTGAGAGTGGGCCGTTTTCACCCCTTCATGGGTCTACTCCTTTTGTTTCAATTTGCCATGTGGTTTCAACGAAGAAGATTATAATGTAAAAGTTTATGGACGACGACAGAAGCCAAGTGATGGCAATACCTCACATGATCCTTCAAGTCAAGTGAGTTAAAAAAAATTAATAGGATAAGCTAGCAAAAATTACATACACATGATTTCGGTTTAATTCAGGACTCTGTTTAGACAAATGTCACTGTAGGGAAATAAAAGGAAACTCTAATCAAAATGAACTCTCACTTAATCAGTTTTCTCTTAATACTCATTAAGTTTATCAGCTATATCATGGCGAGAAGTTCTCGCCGAGAACAAGTTAATTTTCTATGAGATGATGATGAGGTCAGCTTTGTTATAGACCAACACGCTGAGTTGGATTTTTATAATGCTATCTCACTGAAACAACAGTCCGTGGATAGACATGTCGCTCCACTCGGACACATTATCCTGATTCCGAGCCAACCAGTCTTTGCTCTTTCTCCTTATTGTTGCATGTTTATCAGAAAAGTAACAAATACCAATTTTATAGTCTTTGGTTTGACCCGACCAGGACTCGAACCAAATATCTACCGCACTCGAGACGAGCATGCTAACTATTACGCCACAGATGCAGTTAAATAATGGCCAAAACAGTATCATGTATAAGTAAAATATTAAAATATGTTTCCTGTCACAAAAACTTGTCGTAACACTGAATAAATGGAAATGTTTGCATGGAAGACATTTTCACTTAATTAGCATTACACTGAAAATGTGGAAAAAATATCCCCCACACACAAGTTCTCAATCTATATGTTCAACTGGAAACAAAGATGCTTCAAAAAACTACTTGCATACAAATGGTTTATTAAACATAAATCATAAAATTTATAACCCCTTCCGACTGATTCTTGTTTAACAAGTGATCAGTATTACAGCCATATTCATGACAAGAACAAGTTTTCAAACAATTAAGCACAAAATAATGTAGGTCAAAAAGGTGACACTAGGATAGGTCAATGGGTCAAAGTTTATATTGCCAAGGCATAATGAATAGGATCCGAAAATTTTGTCTTGCCACCAACGAACATTCTTAAACAAACTTACTGCTGTAAATTGTCTTTTTACATGCAAGGAGCATGGCATTCTCCATAGACATAAACAGGACATTTATTTATGTTCCATCTTAAAGGCAAGTTGAGCATTCACATCATACAGCACAACTAGCAGATGCTCCTTTCAGATGGGTTATAACCCCTAAAAGAGGAACAAGGTCCTTTTTGAATACCCTAGGGTTCCTTTAGGATTATGACTGTAGTAGACCAACAATGTTAGCTTTTGTATTTCTTATAGTTTGGTTTGATTTGGTTTATGGTGTTTAACGCCACTTTCAACAATATTTCAGTTCTATTGTGGCTGTCAATTTTTATTGGTGGAGGAAATCGGGAGTACCAGAGAAAACCACTGACCTGTTGCAAGTCACTAACAAACTTTATCACATAATGTTGTATGGAGGACCTCACCATCAGTGGAATTCGAACTCACAACTTTAGTGGTGAAAGCCACGGATTGCACGGGTAGTAGTAAATCCAACTAACATACGATCATGACGTCCCCTTATTTCTAATAACAGACCTGATTTTACGAGGACAACAAAAAAGCGGAAATCGGCAATCGGAAGTATTGAATATACTATAAAAAAGGAATCGTAACGGTAAAATCCGGAATAAAATAAAAGGCTGTTGGCCACTGGTCCCCCAATGCCAAGGTTATATCGTAAGATTAAATTTTGAAACTACTGTAAACTAGATGGTCAGGTGAGCCTGTATCATTCATAATTCTGAAAGGGGACCATCCAAGGACCATTTTGAAGTAAAAAAAGGGGAGTAACTCTGGTTAGATTTGTCGAAAAATCATCATTATCGAACTTGACCTAGATATTCATGAGATACACTTACATACCAAACCTAGTTTCAATTTGACTTTTTGTTCACAAGTTATAATTTGGAAACCAAAATATTAGCAATTTTGAAGTAAAAAAAGGGGAGTAACTCTGGTAAGATTTGTCGAAAAATGATCGCTATCGCACTTGACCTAGATATTCATGAGATACACTTACATACCAAACCTAGTTTCAATCTGACTATTTGTTCCCAAGTTATCATCTGAAAACCAAATATTTAGCAATTTTGAGGTATAAAAAGGGGCACAACTCTAGTAAAAATTGTCGAAAAATTGTCCTTATCGAACTTGACCTAGATATTCATAAGATACACTTACATGCCACACCTAGCTTCAATTTGACTTTTCATTCACAAGTTATCATCTGGAAACCAATTCGGGACACACAGACAAAGTATAAAAAGGGATGTAACTCTGGTAAGATTTGTCGAAAAATGATCGCTATCGAACTTGACCTAGATATTCATGAGATACACTTACATACCAAACCTAGTTTCAATCTGACTATTTGTTCCCAAGTTATCATCTGAAAACCAAATATTTAGCAATTTTGAGGTATAAAAAGGGGCACAACTCTAGTAAAAATTGTCGAAAAATTGTCCTTATCGAACTTGACCTAGATATTCATAAGATACACTTACATGCCACACCTAGCTTCAATTT
>MJUT01013246.1:159462-211051 GCA_002080005.1 Gigantidas platifrons
ACTCCTGAAATAGAAAACAAATAAGTCTGTATAGTTAGGAAGAAGTCTGTTAACAATCCTACGAGGGCAAAGACTGCAAACTCCTGAAATAGAAAACAAATAAGTCTGTATAGTTAGGAAGAAGTCTGTTAACAATCCTACTAGGGCAAAGACTGCAAACTCCTGAAATAGAAACATTTACCAATAGTCAGATTTCTAAATTATAAATTACACTAGTGGACCACTATCCAACCTACATACAGATACAGACCTTGGTGACTGTCCACCAACGCTGACAGGTTCGCTTCAAGCAAATATCGAAAAGAAAACAGACAGAGCACTAGTCTCTATGAAAGTAATCTGTCTAAAATACCAACAAAAGGTAACTGGACATAAAACCACAATAACTAAATAACTAACTGTATGTTGTAAGTTGTCAACAATGTTGTATGTTGTCCATGTATACTTGTCCAATATCTTTTACTTAATAAATTGAACTACAGTGAAACTATAAAAGCCATCAATTTTCTGTGTTGATATTGAAGCAAATTAGTAGACTAAACTAGATGAGCCTGTGTCACTCACATGTCAGACCAACCAGAATCAAGAATTTCCTATGGTGGCCATATTTGTTAACAATCGGGAAGAAATGAGCAATCTTAATAGAGAACCTTCAATAGATGTTTCCTACCAAGATTCGGTTCATTTGGCCAAGCGGTTTCAGAGGAGAAGAGTTTAAGAAATCAACCAATCACCTACTTGACATTGCCAACAACACCTACCTATATAATATAAACTTCCCAATTTGTTCCCTAATTCTACGGCATTGAAGTAATATAACAATTAGTTGTTGACACTAATCTCAGAGTAGAAACAGTCTGGTATTTTTTTTAATCCTACCTGAATCTGTGGAACAAATGTAAAGAATCCTCCCATGACGATGATCAGTTCTGTCGCCAAGTTCTTTGTTATTTTCCATCCTTCTTTACTAATACCTAATACAATATTAAATACTTATTACACAGTACATAAAGATTATTTTACTCAATCAATTAATTCCAGAAAATTACAATATTCACATAAAAATATGATAAGGCCATGCAAAATTAATTACTTGGTTCTCAGGCCCTTTTTTGTCAAAATTGTGGCATTTTTTTTTTATCCTTTTACTGCTGTAAAAAGTGATGAGGGAGGCATTTTTTCTTCTTTTTTTTGTGAAAAATATGGCAATGTATAAATCTTTTCATTACTTTATTGAAAATTTCAATTTTATTTCTTCCGATGGTGGCAGAAACATCACAAGTGGTTAATTTTTATGGAAACGTCCAATCCGCTGGTCCCAACGTACTATTTTTTATCTCCATAAACAATTCCAATAAGGTACAAGCTTCGGAGAAGCCCCCTATTATGTTCCCTGGTAAAACTGACAAACATTTGTGCCGAATTTGCACAGAAACGATTGACATTTCGTCTAAATGTCAAACGGAAACACGTTTTTTATTTATATATTGTCATAACGATGCTTTAAATCTCATTTAAGCATGATGCGTTTTAAAGCGTTTCACCGACCACGCGATATAAGAGAAAAAACGGATGCGGTTGTTTTTTCCGTACGGACAGTGCTACCGCATTAAATTTATTTTTTTTAACTATATTTGCAATAAAATCAGCAATGCGGCGACGAATTTCCACATGCGGGTGGGCCTGAGAACCAAGAAATTAACTTTTTATGGCCTAAACAATTTATTTTTATTTTCATGTACCTACAGTTCAAATGGCAGCCTATTCTGATTTAAAATGTACAGTCAAACTTGTATTCAACAGTCACCTTTTGATTGATTGATTGATTGATTGATGGATTGATTGATTGATTGATGGCTTGATTGATTGATTGGTATTTAACACCAACTTTAGCAATATTTCAGCTATATCATGGTGTGAACAAATTTTATGTTAACTTAGACACCAGTCACTTTTTGAACATATGAAAAAATGACTGCAGGAGAAAATTGACCGCTTATCTAAGATCAGTGGATCCAAATTGTCTGTTGTGTTATGATTCCAGAATACCTCTTACAAGAACGTAATTTAATGAAAAAAATGGCATTTGCTTTATTATACTCCAGTATTTTTATAATGATTTACGGTTAATTATTCAATAGTGGTGGTTATGGTATTTAATGCCACTTTCAACAATATTTCAGTTATATCGTGGCGGTCAGCTTTATTGTGAGAGGAAACCGGAGTATCCGGAGAAAACCACAGACCTGCCGCAACCACTGACAAACTTTATCACAAAATGTTGTATCAAGTACGCCTCGCCTGTCAAGTACACCACAAACCAAACCAATCTTACCTTGAGCTATTCTGTATTTAACTTCTAGATCTACTGGTGTTGATACTACTGATTTTGTAATTACCAGAATGTTCTCAACACCTATTAGTACAACAAGGTAAGGAAATATCTCCCTGAAATGATAGAGTGGATTGTAAAATACAGGGCAAACTAGAGAAAGTTGATCTGGTGATCACAGATACCCCCGCATTCCAAATTTTCATCCAGAAACCTTTAAAGTCCCTATCTTCTATGAGAAAAAGGGCCATAATTCATGAACGGTAAATGTCAATTTCACAATAATCGAACATAATCTGTATTTTATGGTACATCACATTGTGTTAAAGTTTGAAAAGATTTGGTTGAGTCGTACCTTAAATACCATCCGGAAGTCTAGAAAGTCCCTATTTTCTAAGAGAAAAAGGGCCATAACTTATGAACGGTAAATGTGAAATACACCATAATCAAACTTAACGTGTATTTTATGGTATACAGCATTGTGTTAAAGTTTGAAAAGATTTGGTTCAGCAGTACTTTAAATATCATTCGGAAACCTAAAAAGTACCTATTTTCTAAGAGAAAAAGGGGCATAACTCAGGAACAGTAAATGTGAAATATATCGTAATCGAACTTAACCTGTATTCAATGGTCCACAGCATTGTTTTAAAGTTTGAAAAGATTTGGTTGAGCCATTCTTTAAATATCATCCGGAAACCTAAAAAGTCCTTATTTTCTAAGAGAAAAAGGGGCATAACTCAGGAACGGTAAATGTGAAATATACCGTAATCGAACGTAACCTGTATTTAATGGTCCACAGCACTGTTTTAAAGTTTGAAAAGATTTGGTTGAGCGGTACTTTAATTATCATCCGGAAACCAAGTGTGATGGATGGACGGACACACAGACGGACGGACGGACGGACATGAGGATTCCTATATACCCCCGACTCTCGTCGAGCGGGGGTATAAAAAGGAAATATCTCCCTGAAATGATAGAGTGGATTGCAAAATACAGGGCGATACAGGAAATATCTCCCTGGAATAATAGATGGGATTGTATATTACAGGAAATATCTCCCTGAAATTAGAGTTGATTGTATAATACATAAAGTATAATGGCAGTTTTGAAGGCCTTGCTGCAATACTAGTGATAATGGAAGTTGAGATCATCAAAACTGGCGATATTGTTTTTATCAGTTAATGTTGGTGTTAATCCAAACATGGTACAGATACTGACAGACATTAAAAGGGAGACAACTCTATATTAATTTCTATGACATATCATCCATTTAATGTTGGTGTTAATCCAAACATGGTACAGATACTGACAGACATTAAAGGAAGACAACTCTATATGAATTTCTATGACATACCCTCCATTTAATGTTGGTGTTAATAATCCAAACATGGTACAGATACTGACAGACATTAAAAGGGAGACAACTCTATATTAATTTCTAAGACATACCCTCCATTTAATGTTGGTGTTAATCCAAACATGGTACAGATACTAACAGACATTAAAAGGGA
This sequence comes from Gigantidas platifrons, assembly GCA_002080005.1. Classification (NCBI taxonomy): domain Eukaryota; kingdom Metazoa; phylum Mollusca; class Bivalvia; order Mytilida; family Modiolidae; genus Gigantidas; species Gigantidas platifrons. Next base: position 163,306 of record MJUT01013246.1, read on the forward strand.
GGCAACTACAGTAAACACAGCACTGAAGGCTAATCCACCTTTAGATTTTACCATTTCTATTTTACCTGAAAAAAAATCAATAAATAATAATTATTCCTCCATTTCATAAAATAAAGATTTGGAGTAACTGTATAATTTGTTTTCTGTTTCAGATTTACACAAAAGTTTAAATCAGGCTCGTCGAGAATCAATTTCCAATCGCATATCAATTTTCAATTGCTATCAGAACCCGGGTTTCTGTGCTAAATATAAGTATTTCACATGGAAACTCCTGTTTCCTTGTAAGAAACCTGGTATTTCATATTTTTGTGACTATAGTGTGCCATATGTATAAATATACACACAGGACAAGCTTAGGACTACAGCTTTATCTAAAAAGGATCCACGCAGGGAAATGCCTTGGACCACAGTTTTATCTAAAAGGGTCTATCTATATTGCACTTATTGAAGAATTAATAATAAATTCTAAAACAAACTTACGAACAGAAAAGTAGAGATACAGGAATAGTACAACATATGTAACTACTAAATAGATATATTCTGTCATGAACTTGATTTCTTGATAGTTCAGATGAACCAGTTCTCTTGGCCCAGTTTCATTCACATTATTTACAGTATCTGGGTACAAGTCTAGTAAACTGTTCTTCAAAGCATCTAAAAATCTGTAAATAAATAGGAAATACTAATCCATTATAATTTTTCTTCACAATAAGAAATGCATCATATCAATTAATGAAAGATAAAGTATCAGAGTGTATACAAACTTAATACATAGGTTGTCATGGTTATGATTGCATGGTAGTTAGATTTACAACTACCTATGCAATCAGTACCTATCACCACTAACATTGTCAGTTCGAATTCCGCTCAGGCGAGATGTAATCGATACAACATTTTGTGATAAAGTTTATCAGTGACTTGCAACAGGTCGGTGGCTTTCAACAATATTACAGCTATATCTTAGCGGTCAGTTTTATTTGTGGAAGAAACCAGAGTACCCGGAGAAAACCACCGACCTGCCGCAAGTCACTGACAAACTTTATCACATAATGTTGTATCGAGTACACCTCGCCTGAGAGGGATTCACAATCTCAATTTTAGTGGTGATAGGCACTGATTGTATAGGTAGTTGTAAATCCAACTACCATATGATCACGACGACCCTCCATTATAGAAAGGTACTGACAATCCAGATCTACCGATCTTGAATAAGTGGTCACTCTTTTTACACTTTCATTTCCCATTTGTCCCAATAAATAAATAAATCATGTTGTTTTCCATTGAAAAAATAAATTGTGGTAGAAACAAATCTGACCTTGACAATGATTATACAGTCAACCCTGCCCATGAGGTCACCTCTATTAAGCAGTCACCTGTATTAAAAGATCACCTTCTTCTTGTCCTGTCACAGAGCATTTCATATAAAATGAACCTCTTTTAAGAGGTCACCTGTCTTATAAGGCCACTATTTCTTTGTCCAAAATGTGACCTCTTAATAAAGATTTGACTGTATATATTTACCTTTGATCATATTTCTTCAACACCATGGTGACAGCAAATGAAATTGTTCTTTGTTTATTTCTAATAAAATATCGTGAGATTCCTGTTTTCTGCCATGGTAAGCCAAACAATATGTCTAAAAAACAAAGGAAGATTTTTAATAAGCAGAGTCTCACAAGACCCTATTTCCAGGGCTCGAAATTAACGCTAGCAAGCAGGCAAATTGCTAGTTGAAATTTCAATTTGCCTTAATTTTGCTAGTGAATAAAGTTAGAACTAGCAGAATTTTTCTAGTTGTAAAAAATTGTGTGTTCAGAATCGTATCTGAACTATGAAAAACATGTAAATTTGTTTTCTCCTAAGATCGGTAAAGATCGCATTGACTTCATAAAAAAGGACGGTATAGTTACGTATTTGTCCGAGAAATAAGAATATTTACGTCTCTGTCCGAGAAATACGAACAACCATAATGGTTCCCGATTTTTAAAATAACATCTGGTTGTAATTTTTACAGTTCAAGTTACCAGTCGAAATGTGAAAAAGAAGAAAAGTTTCTGATCACGATCGCGATGTTACAAAAATTACGAAATTCTTTCGCCAAGTTTCAGGTAGATTTATAATTGTGATTATAGTGTTTACAGTGATTAAGAGGAAATAATCATGAAAATCGTTGTGACAGCAGCCTGTCTGCTTGCAAGAATGGCAAGATTACGATTTTCGTTTATCCAAGTTTTTTTTTCCACTTTGACCTAGCTACATTGTAGAGTAGGCAGGGTCTGGAATTACTTTTTCATTTATACTACCAAAGTTTTCATATTCTTAAGAAACAACTATACCTAAAGGCTGTCTACATTAAAAAAAAATGAAGTCCTGAAATAACCCAAGTTTTTATATCATGTTCAGACTCCAATGTGAAATCAATAAATCAATTATCGTGTTTCAAGAAGTGATCTCATAATTTTATTCAAATAGTTATTATTACTCTGTTTCCAGCTTGATTAACTCTAACTCATCTCTTTTATACAATTTTCACACGAAAAAAAGCAAAAACAATTAACAGACAGGCATATTTCCTTTACTGGCTTTACAATAATTAATCTGTCACATTACATAATGAAAGATAAAACAGACAAGCCAGTCATTAATTATTATCTTAGTAATAATTATATAATTATTTGAGATGAAAAAAGTTCATTACATGCACAGTGATGCAGCATACTCACAGCTTTTTTTCATTTCAGGGTACATGTACCCCAACTCCACCAATTTGGGGGTACATGGAATTTGTTTAGGGTACAGTGTGTGGTTCTTTATATTAATGTCCAATAAAACATTGTTTAAAACACTGTGTATGTTTTTTATCATATGGCCATTCCCCAGGAAATATTAATGCTTGTTTGTTTATATCAGGTACATGTTTCTTTTAAGAAGTAAATCATGGAAGCCAGAATGTCCAGGAGCGACGTACTTAATGGTCAAGGACGCCTTTCACAATGCGACAATATAGTCAGAGACAGTGCATTGCTTAATTTAATATTAAAACACATAAAACCTTGCAGTCTTATTGTTACATATTTCAATAAAAATAACATACATTTTTTGTTAAGTTTGGTTGCTAGTCAGGTCAGTCTGTTTGCTAGTAGATTTTTATTTAACTAACAAAGTTTTGCTTGTGGTGAAAAAAGTTAATTTCTAGCCCTGATTTCACTTTACAGGATTACAAACATTACTGATATCATTCTCACAAAACTTGACGTTTATGTTGAATTTTCAATCGGCACAAAAATCACAAACTTGGGGTTGGTACAAAAAAAGTTCTATGTTGTGAAAAGAACAAAAACATAGCTTGTTGAAATTTGGTGACTTTCAACAGATCAAGTTCAATGGGGGGTATCAGGTATCCTCAATATCTGGGAAAAGTTCATAACGTCACTATAAACTTTTAGACATCACTGCCATATTGCAATTATTCGAACAAGATACAATCTTTAAAAAAACAAATAAGACAAAAATGCACAATCAAATTTCTGCTACAATACAAGTCAGTGATGAAACTTTGCCTATATAAGATTACTACTCATTGATTTAGCATTTTACAAACCCTTTTAGTTAAGGAGTGAGTGAGTGAGTGAGTGATTGTCGTTTAACTCCAACCCAGCTATATCATGGCAAAAACAAATTCATTTTCAATAAGATGATGATGAGGTCTGCTAGCTCACTGAAACAACAGTCCACGGATAGACATGTCACCCCAGTCGGACACATTATCCTGATTTCGAGGCCAATTAGTTTTTCTCTTTCTACTTAATGATGCATGCTTAGCGGAGAAGCAACAAATACCCATTCTATAGTCAATACCGCACTCGAGCAAGCTAATTATTACACCACCGATGCGATAACAAACCTTTTTAAAGATTTGTAGAAATTTATTAACATTGATAAACAATAAAAATGTTAAATGTCACAACATCCAATAATCAACCATTAATTTACCTTTAGGATATGGTGGAGTCTCCAGAGGTTGTCCATGTCTCTTAAAAACTGTTCTTAAAATTTCATCCTCTTTGAATCTGAAATAAAATTAATGTATTTAGTAAAACAATGCAATAAATATACAATATACATACAGTCGTAAAATATATAATTTATTTGTACGAGCTTTAGAAACAGGTAGAAAAGCGAACATTTTTTATCCCGAGACAAAAAAAAATATGTCCGATCGACCGACCGACCCTAACATTTTACAGCCAAGCCTAACATTTTGTATGCCAAAAAAAAATAATAGATCGACAAAATCCGGAAATTCGTCTCCGTTTCCGTGTTTGTTTCCGACTTCAACAATAGACGCTTGACTGTTGCAATATTCAGGTGTAGAAATAAAGAATGGAGAATACACACAAGTGATAACAAAAACATTGTACTGCATGTCAAATAATTAATAAGCTGTAGTAAGAAACAAACAAACAAGTGTGATTTTAGAGGAAGGAGCATACTTGTAGGTTTCAAAAAAAATTTCTTTTTTAAATGCCTACCTACCGGCCCTAATTTTGAAGACCATGCAATTGGAAACACACATATATATTTTTTTTTTGGCCTGACTGACATGTGTCCTCCATGATCAATTTGTGGACCAAATACAGTGAACATAGGACATCAGACAACCTGACTTAATCAAGATAAGTTATGTAAATTTAAGGTCAGATGACACATGTACATACCATGATCAATGTCTGGACCAAACATAGTAATGTAGAAAGTGACCTAATAATAAAAACTTCAGATTGTGAATGCCTTTACCACTGCTATCACCTAAAAAGTCACATCTAGGTCTCACCTTCACAAACTTTTTACAGGTTAGACAGTAAATGTGATATCCCTATATTCTTCTTGAAAGTTTTTCTCATGTTGCATCTCACATGTTGGTATATGTTACATAATAAGACTTGTGACAGGTTAGTGGTTTTCTCCGGGTACTCCATAAAACTGACCATCACGATATAGCTGAAATATTGTTGAAAGTGGCGTTAAACACCATAACACTGACCCTAACTCAATAATAAAAATATATTACCTTTTAATATCTCCTTTCCACAGATTTGCAGGTGACAAAACCATACAAGAATATTCTGGCAGTATTTCCTTGGCATACTTTGCAGAAGTAGCTTCAGACACACGGAAACATATGTCTGACAAAGAATAATCTTTGGTCCTGAAAAAGATTCAAAAGAGTGCATTTTTAAATTTGGCACTAAAACCAACACATTCTAATAATATCATCAATAAAATGTTGTCAAAATGGGATAAGTCCAGATGCTTTTACCCATTTAACATGGCATTCTATACCTCTAAAAAGAGTTTTTATATAAGACATGTTCAAATTTTAATAACAAGTATCGACCACAAATACTGAAGTAGGGATATATTTTTTTAATATTGAAAGTCCTGATTCCTTGTCTGTCGTAATTTCTACACTAATGATAGTTTTGTCCAAAAATTACTGACCTCTGTAAATCAGTCATAACTATAGTAGAAAAAAAATTACCATTGAAATAAAAATGGTTTTAGCTGGTAGTAGTGTTTAGTTTAATTTATCCTTGATAAATTGAATTGTCTGTCATTTTTATTGGTGGAGTACCACGGAGAAAACCACTGACCTTCGGTAAGTCACTAACAAACATTATCACATAATGTTATATCGAGTCCACCTCGCCATGAGCGACATTCGAACTCAAATCTACCATACGATCACGCCCACGATGGCACCTTTGTAGATTCTAACAATTCTAAATCATAAAATATTTTTGTCAAAACCATGTCAGCTAATTATATCATCGTCTTCTTTACATCACAGTCTTTTCCTTAATTTTTTGTAACCTACTTGCCCGAAAGCCAAATTTAGAAAAATGTCTATTAATTCAAGCAAATTTCTTCATAATTTTCACTTGTCCGAATCCAGTTTTCCCTGTCCCGGTCTTTGGGGAGTGGGGTAGCGCGTAGACTGGATCAGAGTAAGTGGTTTGTTACAGTTTATTGTTTTAAATGCTTGTTCCAAACACCTTACGCTAGACCAAAAAATATTATGACTTTTAACCTACCCATCATTATACTGGAAATGATTGAGTTTATCTGTCAGCTGGAACACTTTACTGAGAGGAGATCTGTATGCATCACTTGGTATCATTGCATCTTGTTTCCATGGTGATACAGCCACCTTGACGACAATCTGCTGTACATAACCTAAGGATTCACCTTTGAACTGAAAAGAAAAAACACACTAGTTATGCTGAATAACTGTACATCAGTCTTCACACTTCATTTTTTTATGGTACAGTTTGAAAAAATGAAGGTTCACATGAATTCTACATGTCCATTTTCATTGTTGAGATCAGCTTATTGTATCCTGAATATCCTATTGAAAATTTATTATGCTAAATCCAGTGTTCTGAATGTTGTTGAAAGCATTTTTTTTTTTCTTCGTCAGAAATTGCACAATTTTGTACCAAGACTTGTTGAGGTATAAAGAAAAATTAGATAAAAATAAAGTGTTTTTTTTTTTAATTGTCACAATGCAATAGTGATCATAGTCATAAGTTTATAAATACAAAATATATATATCATATTTCAACATGTTCAAGAGCTCTGAAAAATAACCCTGTACCCTATGAAGTACCAAACCAGAACTCAACAATGAGCAAAAGGTGTACATTCTCGAAAACAAATTGTGTTTAATAAAACTGTTTATCTTACAGAATCAATTGTTGAAGACTAAATGCTATTATAGTTCAAAAATACCAACAATATCTTTACATCTAGGTAAAATACCTTCGATATTTTTATATTTTCAATAAAATGTATTTAATTATTTATCATTAATTAAATTTAATTATGAAAAGAAAGTTTAAACAATGATGGCCAACAATTCCACCAATATCAATGAACCGGGCAACCACATCTGACCTCAAACCATTAAACATAACAAGAAAGATAAATGACATTGGAAATCTATGTCCTGGTGTTGGACAGGAACAAACATGTGATGGGATTAAAACTGGCTAATGGGATCCCAATCTTCCTCCTCTGATAATTAGATCTCTATCCGGCTAATGGAATCCCAATCTTCCTCCTCTGATAATTAGATCTATAACCAGCTAATGGGATCCCAATCCTCCCCTCTGATAATTAGATCTCTAACCGGCTAATGGGATCCTAATCCTCCTCCTCTGATAATTATATCTCTAACCGGCTAATGGGATCCAAATCCTCCTCCTCTGATAATTAGATCTCTAACTGGCTAATGGGATCCCAATCCTCCTTTGATAATTAGATCTCTAACCGGCTAATGGGATCCTAATCCTCCTCCTCTGATAATTATATCTCTAACAACAATGCAGATACATTTGTATAAGCAAACAATAAAAACAAAACCTGCACAAAAAGATCAAATGCATACTTTCAAAAAATGAATGACAACAAACACATACTTTCAAATAGGGAAAATCCCCATTCAAACGACTTTTAGGCAGTAAATAACATGAATGTCAAACCTTTTGAGTATTTTTCTATGAAAAACTATCGAAAATGAAAATTCAGGGTAAAAAAAAAAAACGAAAAATCACTGATAGTTCAAAATTACCAAATCTTTAAAGTAATGTTTAAAACAGTAATATACAGTACAGACTGAGACATAGCGTGATAAATAACTGTGATAGACGTATCACTCATCTTGGTGATTTGGATATTATATCTTTTGTTCTATTAGATATATCTTTAAAAATTTCATTTACATTTAGAGTATTATTTACTATCACCCAAAAGTCATATAAAAATCAGTAAATAAATTAAACAAACCAAAAAACATATCAGTATCACTAAGATGAGTGATACGTCTATCACAGTGATTTACAATGCTATGTCTCTGACTACTGAACTCTTCGTGATCTATGTACAAATGTATACAGTAATCAGGGGCGGATTCAAGGGGGGCAGGGATTCACCCAGTGCGTGCCCCCCCTAAAATTGGAAAAAATATGATTTTTTTTGCATAAAATCGTGATTTTTCACACGAAATACCCCAAAAATGTTCCCGCCTCCCTCCGCTCAGCACGATTTTTTTTAAGTGCGCCCCCCTAACTTGAAATCCTGGATCCGCCCCCGGTAATCTCCCTCTTATAAGACCCCTATCACCAAAGGCCACCCACTGTTATCAGACCAGATTTCAGATGCACTGAGATAGTAAAAAACTAGTAAATTTTCCCCCTCTAGAGAGGCCACCCTTCTTATAAGGACACTTTTTCATTGCAGAAGGGGGTGGTCTATAAGAGGGGGTCTACTGCACCTTGTACAAGAAAACAAAATAATCTTCATATAATAAGCAAACAAGGGCAATGCAAAGCGTGGCATATCCCCTCGCCTAAAAATGTGACCTGGTGACCTTGACCTATGACCTTGAAAATCAATAGGGTTTCAGATTCTCTTAAGGACTAAGTGTGTACCAAGTTTGGTCAAAATCCATTGAAGGATGTTGATTCTAGAGTGTTCACAAGGATGTTACGGAAGGTCGGACGGACGGTAGCGGTACTATATCCCTTCACAACTTCGTTGGCGAGGGGATAAAAAACCCTTGTCAAGAGTTTAATATGGTGTCTAATATAAGTCATACCCAATGGGGTTGCATTTTCCCCTCATCTCCATTTTCATTTCTGGTCCCATGAATAGAATGTTTTTCTGCCTGGGGGACCAGTGGTGTAGAATAGTGCTTAGGAACTGTTCCTGGTAATGGTACATATATCAGAGTGTAGCTGCAAAACAGAGTTAAAAAAATAAAACAATGTCTGAAATTATCAACAGATTACATTTATTAGACATACAAGCAATATGTTCCAGTTGTTCTAGCTGTACAAATATTTTATACTTTTGACGACTTGCACAGATTCAATTTACTTTGTCTGATCTTTTTGTTATTATGTAGACAATAATTTTTTTTTTTAAATTAACAGCTTTTTTATATTTTTAAAAATATATACTCATAATGGTTTTCTTTTTTCATTTTTACTCAGAATGTCTTTTTTTCTTTACTCACAATGTATTTTTGTTTTGTTTACTAACAATGTATTTTTATTTTATTTTTACTCACAATACATTTTTATTTATTTTTACTGACAATGTATATTTATTTTAGTATTACTGTACTCACAATGTAGTTTTATTTCATTTTTACTCACAATGTATTTTTTTTACTCAAAATGTTTTTTTGTTTTTTTTTACTCACAATGTATTTTTATTTTATTTTTACTCACAATGTATTTTTATTTATTTTTACTGACAATGTATTTTTATTTTAGTTTTACTCACAATGTATTTTTATTTTATTTTTACTCACAATGTATTTTTATTTTTTTCACTCAAATTTTTATTTTAGTTTTACTCACAATGTATTTTTCTTAAATATTTTTACTCACAATGTAACCAACAACAAACAAATCACTGCGGTGAGAATGGACAAAGAATGTGAGGCACAAAACAATCCATGTGTATAGTATATCTGAGCCACCCGATCCTGTAACAGTCTCATTTTCAGTCAACTTATCATGATGTCAAATCTTTTTATTCTCTATAAATCTGAAAAATAAAGATAGGTTTTAATGGTTTTATGGTGTTTAATGCCACTCTCAACAATATTTCAGTTATATCATGGTGGTTAGTTTTATTGGTGGATGAAATGGAGTTACCAGAGAAAATCACTGACCTGCTGCAAGTCACTGACAAACTTTATCACATAATGTTGTACACCTCGCCCTGAGCGGGATTCGAACCAACTACATCAGTGAAATCTTACCTTAAATCCAGTTTACTATGATAACTTTCAATCAATTTAAAACAATAAATTAAAAGCAAAGAATTAATACATTTAACAGAGATACGTGCAATTAGTCTAGATGAGTCATTGACTCATCGCTTTGGCTTGAGACTCACCATTTTTTAATAAAAAAATAAAATAACAAGGAATGAGCTAGTAGTATTCTTGACTTTTTGGTTGGGGCTCGTCAAGATATCTTACCAGGATCTCTGATATATCAAAGCACCATGTCATCATCAATTCCCTTGTCTTTTAAAAAAAATGTAATGTCCCACACTGTCAACTATTAATCAGGGATCCTTATAGGATAAAATTTTGGCAAGTCCCAACCAAAAAGCCACAAGTCTCCCTAGTGCATTCTTTGTTATTTTTTTGTAAAAAATGGCAAGTCCCAAACAAAACTGACAAGTCCAGAATGTCACCATGAGTTGAAAGTATCTCTGTATTAATTACTATATATACATGTACTAGTAGGCATAAAAAATGTTCATGAGAGTCCCAAATTAATGTCAGTCTGTCTTTATTACCATAGTATGATGATAAACCAGGGTTTCTGCTATGCTCAGACATGTTGAGTTCTTCAGGACAATTGTCCTAAAACCAGCATTTCCTATCAGTCTGACATGCCTTAATAATGTAACCAAAAAAATGTCCTATAAGATTTTAAAGTGACCTAAAAATTGCCCCAATCTGAAATCCTGTAAACAAGAAATAAATTGCTTTGATCATATTAGGGAATGATATCTCTGATAACGATATATTGTTTATAAAAGATAACATCAAATAGCCTTGAAAATCTAAATATGTACATGTATAAATACAGCCATCCATAAAAAAAGCACTTGTTTGTTGTTTTTCAACAGACCCATCAAAAATTAGCCATAAGTGAACCAAAAGATTTAACTAGGGTTTTCAAAATAATTTTGTTAACATGTTTTTACTACAAAAATATGTCTTTTGGTATTTTTAGAAGAAATTTTTTTTAATTTCCTACTTACATGTACAATGTATCTACCTACCCACTTGTAAAATTGTGGGTCGAGAAACAGCAAACAAACTATATGTCACGTGTACACAGTGTGCGAAATTAGCAGTAGACCTATAGACAATGTCTGTATGCAAAATCAAGCTGGTCTATGTAAAATTTTCAAAATTTTGTATATAATGTACAGTGATGTCTATGTAAAATAGAGATTGGTCTATGATACCACAAAATTTAGTTTCACACATTGTCATTTACATCCAGATCCTTTCTTAATTAACAATTATTTTTAGAGCATAGCCTAATCATCTAGTTGACCATGACATCTGTGTACATATTTTTTTTTATAGATATCTAACATTAAATGGTTTGAATCGTATTTAACAGGCAGACAACAGTTGGTTAATGTTAATGGCACAGAATCCAACCCAGCAAACATTAGCTGTGGTGTTCCACAGGGAAGTATTCTAGTTCCTTTACTTTTCCTTTATTATGTCAATGATATGTCCATAAGCATTAACTCAGACTGTAAATTACTTCTGTACGCAGATGACAGTACTATTATGTTTTCTCATAAAAATCCTGAATTTATCTCTCAAAAACTTGGTCAAGAACTCGAATCCTGTAGTGAATGGCTCGTTGACAACAAACTTTCTCTCCACCTTGGTAAAACAGAATGCATTCTTTTTAGTCCAAAGAGAAAATTAAAAAATGTAACTGAATTTCAAATTAACTGTAATGGTCATATAATAAATTCACAAAATAGTGTTAAATATTTAGGCATTGACATTGATCAAAACCTGTCTGGCGAAAAAACAGCTAACTCTATTATTAAAAAGGTTAATTCCCGGTTGAGGTTTATGTATAGAAAGGCAAATTGTCTATCTGCCGAAACGCAGAAAACTTTAAGTATGGCACTTATTCAATGTCATTTTGATTATTCTTGTTCCTCCTGGTACGCTGGTATAACTCGTGCTTTAAAAAACAAACTGCAAGTGGCACAAAACAAAACAGTTAGATTCATCAAAAGCATGGGCCCAAGAACTAGTATAAAGCAAGCTGAATTATCTAGTCTAGGATTTTTAAATATTGAAAACAGAGTAAAACAGATTGAACCATGCTCATAAAATCTATTATGATACATGTCCTTCTTATTTGAAAAATAATTTCATCAAAATTAATGAACATCATGCCCATAATACTAGATCAAGTCAGATTAATTATGTTACACCAAAAATTAAAGGCATCGAATCAACAACATTTTACTACAATGGAATCCATGATTGGAATTCTCTACCCGATTTGATCAAATCCATCAATGATTTGCAAAGATTTAAAAAAGAAGTGAAGTGCCACCTGATACATACCAGTGAAGAACGGGAAAGACGTGTCATATCATAATAATGACAATTATATATACATATATATTTTCATAGATAATGTACTTATTTTAAAATTAAGTAATCCCTCTACCCGCTCATGTTGATCTTTTAATGTCCACTTGAACTTTAAGCTGATACTTATAAAGGACCCCATTGGAAATAAGCTGAATGGCTTTCATGGGCTATCCTTGGTGAGAAAGTTCTCAGCAGCTACAATTGGTGGATTGAAGTTTCAGTTAAAGATGGCAGTTTTATGTTTTATTTTTAACTTAACGAGAAATTTTTAAACACTTGTGTATGATGTTGAAATTTTTAAACCTAAATATATTTTACCTTTACCTTTACCTATATATATGTGAACCATTGTCCTTTAATCAACACATATCATTTATGTTATCAATTCAACTTTCTTCTCATTACAAAGTCAAAATGACATTGATATCTAACCAGTATATCACGTTTTATATGCAGGGTTTTTCAACATTTTTCAACATTCTTCTCATTACAAAGTCAAAATGACATTGATATCTAACCAGTATATCATGTTCAATGCAGGGTTTTTGTTAGACCTAATAATGTTACGGACAATTGTCCTAATAGTGGTATTTCCTATCAGTCATTCCCTATTTACTTAACTAAATATTTGTCCTAAAAGTCTTCAAAGTTTAGGTCATTTTCAAAATCTTTAGGCCATTTGCCAAGAAAATTCCCCAAACTGAAACCCTGCAATGTAAATACATTTCATTTGTACTACGAATTATCTAATACTGTAACTGCATCGGTAGGGTAATGGTTAGCTTGCTTGTCTCAAGTGCAGTAGATCGTGGGTTTCAGCCCTGATCAGGTCAAACTAAAGACCATTTAGATTGGTATTTGTTGCTTCTCCGCTAAGCACGCAGCATTAAGTAGAAAGGGCAAAGACTAGTTGGCTCAGAATCAGTACAATGTGTCCAAGTGGGGCAACATGTCTCTTCGCAGACTGTTAGTGTGGTTTCAGAGAGCTAGCACTATAAAAAAAAATCAAACTAAGTGTGTTGGTCTAGTACAAAGAGGACCTCATCATCATCTCATTGAAAATTAACTTGTTCTCGCCATGATATACATGTAGGTTAAAAATTACTATTAAAAAAACAATCTCTCCCTCATTCATTCTAATACTGTAATGTAATGACAAATAATGATGAAAAAAAATTACTGAAATAGACATTTGTAGATGTTTAACATCAATTTCAACAATATGTCAGTTATATCATGGTGGTCAGCTTTATTGGTGGAGGAAACTGGAGGACCCTGAGAAAATCACCAACCTGTCCCAAGTCACTGACAAACTTAAAAACATAATGTTGTACACCTCGCCCTGATCGAGATTCAAACTCACAACATCAATGGTGATAGGCACTGATTGCATAGGTAGTTGTAAATCCAACTACCATATGATCATGGCACGACGGCCCCTGGCACTGATAGACATGGTAGAGGCTTCAACAGATACTTTCTCTTTTTCAAAGTCTACAATAGGTAATTTTAACATGCAAGGAGCATGGCCCTTTCCAACCCCGGCATCCATTATGGTCCATGATCAGGGGTATATGTATAATACATTTGAATATGTCGAGTGACATTTTTTACCCCCAAATAAAAACATTGTTCAAAGGAATTCCGAAAAAGATGAAATTACTACACGATTTTGAGGCATCATTTTTAATTGAAATATTTGAAATATAATTTGTAATTAATGTATTATTGTCAAACATTGATTTATCATTTATAAATATGAAATAAAGGTTGTTTTTGTAAAATGTGTTGAAAAAACCCAAAAAGGGCCGATTTGAAAGTAGGAAGTGAAAAACGTCTCAGATGTCAACTACGATTTTGCAATTTCAGTGGATTTTACTTATCCAATCATGTTTCAAAGTGACATGGATGGTTTATTGTACTTAACGCCACTTTCAAACAATATTTCAGCTATATCGTGGCGGTCAGTTTTATTGGAGGAGGTAACCAGAATACCCGGACAAAACCACCTACCTGTCGCAAATCACTGACAATCTTTATTACATAATGTTGTATCGAGTATTCCTCAAAATGAATGGGGTTCAAACTGACAACTTTAGTGGCGATAGGCACTGATGGCACAGGTAGTAGTAAATCCAACTTTATGTACCACAGTGGCATACGATCACAGCCACGATGGCGCCTGAGGTCAAGAAATTTTTCATTTGTATTTATGTATATGCAACATACACTATTTATCCCTCAAAAATGTTTTGAATATGTAAACTCTGTTAGATTATTCATGTTTTTACTTACTTACCTTGTAAAATGATAATAATTTAGAAAAGGTTTTATACAAACGTCATCCATACACTTTAACATAGTCACGATTAGATACGTTGAGAAAGCTAATCACGCTTAGATACGCCGAGAAAGCTATGTCTATTTATGTAGTATATGCACTAGATTCAAGTGTTTATATCTATATCTGATTACAAAGTCAAAGGAAAATTGAAAAGGCAAACTTCTGTCTGATAATAGATTTCTTAATTATCTGGTAAGATTTATATAATGTAGAAAAGGTGTGAAAATATAATTTATGATCAAGATTAAAATTGATTATTTTGTTGTCACATCCCTTACAAAATTACTTAAATACACAGAAATTTTATGTTTGAAACATTTAAGAAAGACAATGAAGCTTAACACTGTTCTATAGAGCAAATTAGGTTTGGTTTATGGTGTTTAATAGTGATGGGGAATCGAAACATTTTCATAATCGATTATCTGCAATAATCGGAAGGGCATAATCGATTATTAATCGGAAAATAGTTAAGTCTTATCAGAGCATTAATATATTTCAGTTATTGTTGTATATTGTAACTACTAAACTGAATATAACTTTTAATGTGTATTCATGTGCTAAAAAACGACCAAGGTCCTATTATTTAAATGTCAAACTAAAGCGTACATTTAAAAGGTCATACACACAGAAGATTAAGAGAATGAAGTCAATTTGTGATGCACGAAAAACATTGATTTGCACATAAAACTTGAGTGTTTACTTGGCAAATCAAAAAAATTTTATGTTGCAGAAAAACATTGTCAAACATTTTTTTTAAACACAGTGAACATGGTAAAACAAAATTCAAACAACATGAACTGGAAACCAAATTAGAAACAGACTAGAACCTAGCATTTTCAGTTTATGTCACCATATATATACATGTAAGCAATATTTCAGGAATCTACCAATATCAATTTTTTGGTTCAAAATCATAAGGAGGACAATGTTTTTTGGACTTAGCCTACACCTTTTTTTATTATTAACTATTTGCAGGGCTCACCACACATAGTAAAAACAGGGCGACTTGACTTCTCTCTCTCTCTTGACTTAAGGGCGAAGTGAGGGAAAAGCTAGGAGACTTCCGAAAATCGATGCAAATTTCTTTCCCCACTACCGCATGTTCCCCTACCTTTCACAAAACGAACATTCTGCACAATGATCATAAAAAGGATGCAATTAACGAGTTTGGAATAAAATATTCAACATCAAATCCTGTATGGGTCAAATTTCAGGAACATGGGAGCTCCTTCTATGTGAATATTGAAGAAAAAGCATGATTATTGGTGAGCCCGGTATTTGTCCATACAAACTCAATACTCTTTCAGATAAACCTGGTAAACTTAAATACATTATGGGAAGTTTGTGATTCAAGCCGTTGTTTGCTTTAGCCATTTCGACTTTGATTAACGTAATTTCGAATACAGATACCGGAAACGGAACCAAAAATCCGGAATCGGCGATGTCGGCGATTTTCGATTATTGATTTTGGAATCGATTATGAGCATCGTTGCCACTCAAACGACCGTTAATCGATCATCGGCGATAATCATTCCATCACTAGTGTTTAATGCCACTTTCATCAATATTTCAGTCAGTTTTATTGGTAGAGGAAACCAGAGTACCCAGAGAAAACCACTGACCTGTCGCAAGTCACTGACAACCTTTACCTTATAATGTTGTATCGAGTACTCCTCACCATGAACGGGGTTCAAACTCACAACTTCAGTGGTGATAGGCACTTATTGCACAGGTAATTGTAAATCCAACTACCATACGATCACAACAACGGTCCTTAAAGAGCAAATTAAGAAATCAGATAAATTATACTTTGACTTTTCAAGCAACATGTTTACTGTGATTTTTAAGCAAAGTTTGTGCGCTGAATACACACACAGCTTTTCCATTTGTTTGTAGGAGCAGAAAAAGGTGTGTGTACTCTACTAACTTAAAGACAGTATTTGATATAGCAAAATAAATTATAAACTAATTGTGTCAGCGGGTAATGACTTTGTTGTATTACCAGAAACTGACACAATAAATTGGTGCCCACGTGTACATTAAAATTCATCTTATATATCTTTTAATGTAATACTGAATTAAAAGATGTTTTTCAAATTAAGGAATTTTATATTATTTCACAATATTCTTGTTCAGGAGATGTAATCTTTTACCAACTGAAATCTTAGAAATCATTCTCTCTCAGTGGCAGGGGATTTGTCCCCCTCAGTCCCTTATTGGGGTTGCTGTCTGTCAGCACAAAAACATATACATTGTACAATGTATTTTGCAGAGAACCATCCAAGAAATATGTTCAAGCCAAATTTCCTTTTACAATGAACAGTGGTTCCAGATAAATGTACCTTTCCCATTAGTCGCATGTGAAACTCTGCACTGCGATGGCAGCCTTCTTGGATTTTTGGCCCACATAAAAAATTACAATTTTTTAAATGACCATCCAATAATCATTCATGTAGTACAGTTATGGTTCAATCGTGATGATAGTTTCTGGTCAGATATTTTGAAAGGAAAAAAGTACATATTCATTGTCTTACTTAAATAAATTACCATATGTAGTGACCTACTGTAGGTTGAAACATTCATCCTAATGAGCTAAACCTTTCACTTAATAACAATTGATTGCAGTTTAACACAAAGGGAGCCATTTTTATTAGAAATTCAGGTCAAACATGGGGAAAATCTTTTTTTTTAATGGGACGATAATGTCTACTTTAAGGGCAAGGGCAGATAATTACTTTGCCGAATACTGTATGTTGTTTTCGCAACGTCGCGGTAACGACATTGTAGGGTAATTTGGTCCCAAAATTGATGAGGTCTAGGTTTGTCATGAAAAATGCACGGTTTTTGTTCTGTTCTGTAGCTAAAAAACAAGCACATGTACCCCCGTACTTTTTGTTAAAATTCTAAATAAAATCATTGCGAGAATATCATGACAAAATATTAAGAAAATATCAATCGGCATTTTTTTTCTACATCAGTGTGGGAAACGACCGCTCGCCAACTCGCCAAAGGCGAGTGGAAATTTCGGATGGCAAGTAAGATCCACTTTCTACTCGCCGATCTGGCGAGTAACAGTTGTAAGGCGAGTAGGAACTTGAAACCGCTTGCCATAACTCAGGTTACAGCTTTAAAATATCATAGCTCCCAAACAGTTAAATTTTCTGTTAACTGTGTCATTTATCCAACATTTTATTAATCATTGTACTCGATAAGAAAACATTCCGCCATGAGTCATGACACTTCACTTCTGTCAACAGAAAAATTAAGTATACAATCCCGACCCCACATAATTTTGCCAAGGCCGATTTCACGATTAAATGAAATATTGTTTCATTACAAATAGATGTGATGACTTTTAAAATTAATGCAAATAAAATAATTTGGTTTTGAAATATTTCAAACGAATTCGTAGTGAAAACATAAAGTTAAATATGTTTCGGAACTGGGTTTACCATACATGTTTTATACCGCACATTAAAACTTAAAAGATGAAGACAACGAAATTGAGGATGAAGAGATCAACGCAGCTCTTAAGAGAGTGTTGATTCTTCTTGACCAAGTTAATGACTTGTCAAAATCTGCAAATTAAATTGTTGAACATTACTGTATTGTTTATTTGGTATTTGTTGGCGAGTTTAAAAAAAAATGTCACTCGCCAAACATGGCAAGCTCTATTTCATTTTGGCGAGTACTTGGTTCAGACAACTCGGCATTTTGGCGAGTGTTTGAAAAAAATGGTTTCCCACACTGTACATGCAAATTTATTCATGAAGAAACCACTAAATAATCCATATTCCACAAATCAGTAGAATTTTTGGACTACTTAATCTATTATTGGCAATGTACATGTTCATCATCTTTGAACGAAATTATCATAGGAAGCTATTGCAAAAAACCGGATGCAATTATCTTTTACCGTTTTGAAATTGTGATATTTTCTTTACCGCTATAACAATCCATATTTTAAAAATTTATCGAAAAATGGTCGAAATTCGATCATAAATATCTCGAAAACTAAGTCATGAAGGTATATTTTTCTTTGCATATTTGGAAAGAGCATGTTGAAATTGACCAAATCCCGAATTTTCATGAAAAAATCATTTGGCAATCCCTACTGTATCGTATTCCCTTAAATACTAGACCACCATGATGAGCAGAATTTATATATATAAGGTTAGAGTTATGATACTTAAAACTACTTTCAAGAATATTGGAAGAAACCAGAGCACCTTGAAGAGCTTAGACACTAGCAAACACTATCATGCTGATAGATGGGAATCAGTCTCTCAATTTTAGTGATAATAGACATTGCTTGCATAGGTAGATTGATTGATTGATTTTTGGTGTTTTAATGCCACTTTCAACAATATTTCAGCTACATGTACATCATGGTGACCAGTTTTAGTGGTGGAGGAAGCCGGAGTACCCGGTGAGAACCACCGACAATGGGCAAGCAACTGGTAAACTTTATCACATGCGGCTGCGAGTCGAGTGCACCCTTTTTTGTAATCTACAAAGCCGGACGCGAACCCACGCTGTATTGGTGATAGGCTTGTATGAGTTGTTAGATCCAACGACCTAACTCATTGAGCCACCCAGGCCCCCATAGGTAGAAGTATACCTCTGTTAATATATCATTGCCCCTACATTTGATTAGCACTACGGTAGTTAACAAAAACAACAATCTAAATATCATGAATGTACGTTACTTTTTCAAATTTACATTTTGCTCATCAAAATGAAAATTTTGAAAACTGCAGTACACAACAACAAAAAATTACCCTCACTACACAATTCTGTATCCGCCCCTTAAAGTAGTTTTCTCTTTCTAATACATGTATAATTAAATTTCAGACAGCTGGGATTGATTTGCTTACATCATCAATGTTCAAAGGCATTATTTAAAGTCTGTATACAGAGCTCCAGATAAGGTTTCTTAAATTGGGTTTTTAACTCACATGTTTAGCATTTCCATTGGGTGATCTATTTTTTAAATGCTTTACTTCAAATTTCTCACTCACCAGAATAAGATTCAATTGGGTTTTTTACCCACCATGAATAATTTGAATTGGGTCTTTTACTCTCTGTACATAACATGCATTGCTTTTTTGTTGGAGGTATATCAGGCATTGAAAATGTATACATCAAGTTTTATTCTCCTGATGTACATTAAAATGTATTTTTTAAATATTTTTCATTGGTGTAGATGATACGTACATGTAAAGAGAGGGGGTCTTGTCCCGCATTCCCGTTAAAATAAATAGACTATCCCGTTTTCCCGAAAATTAAGGAACCGCTAAATGCGGATCCTGTTTAAATAAAATGCTCGTACCCTCATGTCCCCACAACTACTGATTTTAATACCCTTGGAAGCAGCCGATATGCATTCTGTGCATTGCAAATATGGAATACCCTAACAGGGTTTTTTCTCTAGCCATGGAAATTTTTCTTTCCAAGTGACAAAAGTTTTGTCTGTGACTGAATGTTTCCGTTTCGTTGAATATTATTGTCAGTCTTTACTGCCCCTTTCAAAATATCGTCATTGATTTCTGTTGCAACAATTTTACTATGATTTACAGCATTTTCAATCAGCGTATCTGAAATTCGTGTAACCATGGCTTTTGAATCTGTCTTTAAATAATTAGCGATAGAATAATTTGCCTGTAAAGGGGCTTTCTTCCTCCTTCGACGATTCATAATAGACTGAAACCGCTACAAAATTAATTTGAAGGCAAACAAGACTAAATTCTAGCAGGGAACCAGAATTTATTTTGTTGTTAAAATTTGCCTCTTTTAAAAGTGGAGTGAATATTTGGAACTCCTCGCACCCTTAGATAGAAGTAACTCATCAGAACTATATATCGGCAAACCTCGGGAGATTTGTAATCTTACGAGTGTTGACGAGTAAAAGAGAAAGTAAAATGTTATGCAACAGAAATCATACGATATGCTTTAATTACACAACTACATAAAAATGAATGAGTGAAGTAAGCACTCATTAAACGAAGAATTGGGTTATATCTGGATGGAATTGGGTTCAACAATGCAAAGGAAATAAAAAAATTGGGTTTTTGTTAATTTTATTTGCGTAATCACGCAAAAACGCAGCTTATCTGGAGCTCTGTGTATACAATGTACATACAATGAAAACATTTAGCTCTCATGAGCTTTTCATTTCATACTAACATGTCTAATAAAATAAATGATTGATTGATTTTTGGTGTTTAATGCCACTTTCAACAATATTTCAGCTATATCATGGCGACCAGTTTTAGTGGTGGAGGAAGCCGGAGTACCCGGAGAGAACCACCAACCATGGGCAAGCAACTGGTAAACTTTATCACTTGCGGTTGCGAGTAAGTGCACTCATTTTTGTAATTTACAAAGCCGGGCGTGAACCCAATCCGTATTGGTGATAGGCTTGTACGAGTTGCTAGATCCAGCGACCTAACTCATTGAGCCACCCGGGTCCCCTCTAATAAAATAAAAGTCAGGACAGTATGTCTATATACACATGCACAAAGATAAGCAAAATGAGCGAAATACAAATTTGCCTTTAGATGTGGGCCTCAACAGTCAGTGCATGTGGCGAGTGCATCCCTGTGCACTTACTTTCAGAAGATCAGAAATCAAGCAAAGAAGCTACATTTTGTATATAAATTTTTTTTTACACGACTATGTAAAACATCTGTTAATTTTGAGGTGGACTTGAATTGTCTCTGGCGATTGTATTATTCATGCCATTTGACATCATCAGAGGCAGGATTCGGCACCACATGTAAGGAGGCATGACAAATCTGATAGAACATCAGTGCATCTATTGGAATTTTGATATCTCTCTTCCTCGGAGAAGCAATATTTTTAAGTTCTGGAATACTTTTGCTGATGTCACACAAACATACAATACACAAAAATAATTCAGTTGCCAAGTGAATAGACACTCCACATAATTTATGAAATAATTACGGTATGATCATCAAATTTAGTATTTGTTTTAGTGGATAAGAATTTGTTGGATTTAACAGATTTGAGGATTAGCGTGTCAGTGGGAAATCAGATACAAATGCTGGTCAGAACCATGACATGCAGCATGCAGGTCTGTTGTGTTATTGGCATGTCTGTGTAGGAATACAGTTCTTAAATCGAATATAGTGTTCACGCTAACCCAATTGCCTGAAGCTCATGAGGACAAGTAAAACTGGATCCGGACAAGTGACAGGGACTCAGCCAGGATTTTGAGACCACTGTGAAAATTATGAAAGAATTTGTTTGACTAAATAGAATTCTAGGGCAAAGACTGAGAACATTCCCAATACCAAGTATTTACAATAATATGTTAATGTTGTCTCTTATAGCTACTGTGATATATTCATAGATCTTACCTTTGTAGAATCTAACTTCACTATGTTCGATTGTATGAAACAAGATTATTACAATTTTCTGTACGTCATTGTTACAATGACAATGTCAATGTGGACAGTGGTCGAACAATGGGTGCAATGTAGTAAAAATTTATACATTGCATAGACGTGCAATATAATTAACTCTCTGGCAGCATTTCTAATTCAAACTGTTTTCGAGGAAACAGTACTTTGACACGTTCACACAGAAATATTTCGTTGTGTCTCTTGCTTCTGACCACCTGAAAGTGTTTACTTCCGGTAAAAAAATAAGTAGTCTTCCCTTGAATAACTTCATGCAAAGGGGAGAGAACAATTTGACTTCCCGCCAAAAATAAATCGTACGATGTGGATGACGCATAGTCATAGTTGTCAAGATAAATAATTGTAGGCTTAAAAATAGGCCTATGTTGATTGATTGGAAAGATTTAATACAAATGCGGAAGTCAATAAACAAAAAGCACGTGCGCCAGTAAGCTTTAGAAACATATTGAAGCATAAATATTTGTACAATAGGAATGTATGAACACCCTCATTAAATGGCAAAGACACGATATGAAATTAAAATGATAACAATTCGATAATATAAATACTAATTTAAATCGTTTAAAACAAGTAGTTCAAAAATAAATAATTAAATGTTTACAATAGCTCTACACTATTATTAGAGAATCCCATTTCTAATGAATTACAACTTTTAATTTTGCATGTAGTAAATTATCTCCATGCAGTGACCATACTGTAAAAAGTGCCGTATGTAAACACATCATTTGAGGCTCTAGACCGATTTTTTTTATGAGGAGAGCAGGTAGTAAGTACCGTGTCCGCTTCAAAAGATCTCGCACACTTTCCGGTTCACTCCTACACCCCCGCCTGTGCATGTTCGATTAATTCCATTCAGTGTGTTTTGCGGTTAATTTCCTCAACATAGTACACCGACTGACCCCCATATAATCAGCGAAATCTTATTGAAAGTGGCAATAAATAGATTATGATAATCATAATCTACTCTATCAAAAAATAAAAACATACTGATTTGATCCTTAAACCGAGTTTCACATAAATCCGATTTTTACTTTTTGTCCAAATGATATAATACATAGTTTTTAACGGTATTGTATTTATCTGTTTTCCCTTTCCGTCTACGATAAACAAATTAAAATAAAACAAAGCAAAAGTAATAAAAACAAAACAAATTTATGCAAAAACCAATAAACAGACAAACAAAAGATGTTCCCTAGTTTGCATGAATTTGTAAACAAATAAATTTTCCAATTATTTTCATGGTATCAGAAAATGACATTAACATTGTATTTCACCTACCTGTTGTGCACCAGGAACAGTGGCTCTTTAAAAGACGGTATTTGATAGAAATATTTGAGTATAGACAAGGATTTATAGGTATCTATTTATAGATATGATTACGTTTTTCTAGAGGACCTCAAAAAATCACCCCATGTCTATAAATTTAACAGTAAAAATTAAATTTGTTTTGTATTAGTGCAAATTTTGTATAGTTAAACAAAACAATTAGATTTAAATAGCAAGGTGTAATTAATTTTAAAATATCGTTAAGCAGTCTTAGAGACATATATAGGAGTGGATCTGAAAATAGGAGGGGATGACAAGTTTTTGAGTGGAACGGATAATTTGGGGGTGTCAAGTTTTCAAAACTGTGAACCTAATAAATCAGTCTTTTCTTAAAATTTGCCAAAATTATCCACTTTTCAAAGTGGGAGGATTGCCCCTCCCCTTTTTCCCCGAATCATACACCCCTAAGTCAGTCTTGATTGATATTCAATAAACTGCATGTTTTCTAAAAGAAGTTGGGCTGGGCTATGATTTTCAAAAACAAATTGGATATTTTTTTTAATAATACGGTTTAACCAATTTTAAGGGATCAGTTGATACAAAAATGCACAGCCACAGGCACTTGTTTCTATCAATGGGGGGTCGACTATCAATGTATAATAAAAGAAGGTAGCCGACTCGGAAATATACCCCCTCCGCTTCAAACACAATTTATACCATGTTCTTCGCGATTTCGTACGCTTTCCGCGTGTCTAGCGCTTCTACATATATTATTCTTTCAAAATATGTCAACAAAGTTTATCTCCTTACGGTTATCTCTCTAAAAATAGCAATCTTACCAGTAAAAATGTCATTTTTTCCAAGGTACCCTCGTCTCAATAGACACAACTTCCGGTTTTCTTAAAATAGTGAATTAATTTTCTGGAAAATAATAAAACCCAGTCTAAAAAATATATTCTTGCTTGTCTCACTTACATAAAAATATTCTTGATAATAATTTACCCTCAAACTTGGAAGAACTTTCCTACTTTAAATAATTCACATTTTCAAAAATAACATGGTGATAATGAAAAAACCCGAGAAAGATTATACGTCCATTTGTGTATCTTGGTTTTTTTTGTGTTATCACCATGATAGAAAACCGGAAGTTGTGTCTATTGAGACGAGGGTACTTTTGAAAAGATGAACTTTTTACCGGTAAGATTGCTATTTTTAGAGAGAGAACCGTAAGGAGATAAACTTTCTTGACATATTTTGAAAGACTAATATATGTAGAAGCGTGAGACACGCAGAAAGCGTACGAAATCGCGAAGAACATGGTATAAATTGTGTTTGAAGCGGAGGAGTATATTTCCGAGTCGGCTACCTTCTTTTATTATACATTGATAGTCGATACCCCATTGATAGAAACAAGTGCCTGTGCAAAAATGGCACAGTGACATTATTAATTCGTCCAGTTGCCAATATTACTCAGAATTTTAAAATGATTTTTTCTATAAAGCTATTTATTAAGGCTCATTGAATGTACTAGTAATCGAAAATGGATAACTAATTTCTGAACATCAAACTTACGTTCAGAAACAAGACTTTCGTATAATATCCTAATAGGAAGAATATAGAAAATGTATTTTTTGTGGAAATGATATTGGGGATGAATTCCATATTCTCTTCTTATGTGAAAGCAAAAGTGTTGTAATTTTAAGAAACACATAATATGCCGATAACTATTATAAAATCCACCCAAACTAATTGAAAATAGATTGAGAATCCACCCGTCTTGTAGGTATCTAATATTCAACTCTCAATTGTACAAAAAAGTATCACCTTATATGGAAATGTATAGTTTTATTATGAATCTGTATATTATATATAAAGAATACCCTCCTAACTTTTATGTGGAATGTTTGTATTTACTATGTTGTTTGTCATTTGTTTATTCCCTCATGTAATTACTTCATTATTTTGTTTATCCGACCCCATGCTACACGTTTATAGTGTGTCCGGTTTTGTTTGGTTTATGGTGTTTAATGCCACTTTTAACACTATTTCAGTCATATTGTGGTGGTAAGTTTTATTGGTGGAGGGAAAAAACAAAAAAATGTTCTTTAATGAAAAATAAAGGTATAAATGCAACAGCACATATTCAAAATATTTTACATGGGGATACTTTGTATAACATTAAGAAAAAGAAATAGAAACGGTTTATGCATATCTATAGCGCTTATGTAAAACATTACGCAGAATACAACTCGTGACGAGGTGTATTCGATACAACATTATGTGATAAAGTTGAGTGACTTGCGACAGTTCGGTGGTTTTCTCCTTGTTCTCCGGTTTTCTCCAGCAATAAAAATGGCCGCCACGATATAACTGAAGTATTGTTGAAAATGGTGTTAACACCATACCCACCACACCCCACATCCACCCCACACACCCCTCCCCCCTCGTGCAATTACATTGGGAAGAAATGTGATTATCTTAAAAGTGAATTTAATCACAGTTAAATTTGGTTTTGAACAACCTTTAAAAATATTATTTTCATCCATCACGATAATTTGAAATTGACGTTCACAGGCATAGCACACCAAACTTAATATGAATGAATTGATTGTGTTTGTAAATGTCTATAAAAACTAGATCTTCTCACTCCTCCCCCTTCTTTGTTTCTTTGTGACTGTATGGGAGATGCTACACAGCGACTAGCAAGTAATGATATATATAATTTTGATTAGATTGAAATGTCTCTGCAGTCGTCTTCAATCAAAAATGACCGCCACGATATAACTGAAGTATTGTTGAAAATGGTGTTAACACCATACCCCCCCCCTCCCTTTTCCGGAAATTACAATAAAATATGTTTAAATTTAATTAAATCACTTTAGTTAAAAAAAAAATAATTTCGGAGGAGAGAAATGAAGGAGATAATATTCCCATTTTTTCACAACTGTTCTACATGAACGTTTTAGATATGCAAGTTATTAGCAAAGGTTGTAGTATTTAATTCCTTTCCGCACTATAGACGATTTTGGCAGTTGGTATATAAAGAAAATTTTAGGCGCGCTCGAATAAAGCGAAATTCGCTACAAGTATAATTCGATAAAGAAATTCGTGCTGTGTATCCCATAGCCTCTCACCACACACCACAATCTAGATTAATTCCAATAGCAGTTCAATCACACACACATTCATCAATAATCTGTCCTTTCTACTCCCCACCAAAAATATATACAGTCAAACCCAGAGGCGGATTTAGAGGGGGGCGTGCGGGGCGTGCGCCCCCCCCTAAAATTCGCAAAGCATATGTTATACAACGTTAATTAAGCAGTTCAACAAACAACTTTTTGTAACTTCAAGATAAAAAGCTTGTGTTATTTTGACCACAATGAATCCCTATTATTACTGTGGCAGCAATCTTATCTGAAACTGTTCAAAAGTCAAAATGAATAGTAATGATATTAGGAGTAAATTTGGGATATCATTCTAAAAAGCTCTACCCATTGATAAATGATCAGTATACTGTCCGTCCGGATGAAGGTTTTCGTTTCGCCGTTGGTTCATTCATTGAAAACGTACGATTCGTTCTTGTTTATAGACAAACAAAGGTGAATATGTTAACATTAATGCTGCATGAAACGATTCTGATCATCTAAACTAAACCAATAGTTCTTTGACGGGTTAAAATATCGTGATCGATCAGTCATGAGTTGAACAATTCGCATCACGGTTGTTCAAAAAAAGTTTTACTTTAGGTTCTTATAATCTGACAAAAACATACTGTCAACAATTATCCGACAAAATTAAGACTCAAAGTCAAGTTTTTTTGGTCTGATAAAAATGGTGTGGTTGATTCAAAATTGTCGTTCAAATAAATGTCTAATTCCTTAAACCCCCAGAGCTTCTGGGGGGTTCCGCCCCCTGGACCCCTACCAGGGCTCTGCCCTGGACCCGCTGGGGACCTTTACCGGTCCCCAGAACCATCGCCTACTCACGCCCCCTAACCACAAATCCTGGATCCGCCCCTACATTGTGCCCATACTTCAGACCGCACTGCGTACGGTTACTGTAAAACTGATAATCTTCATTTCGACATTTTGAAGTATGTGTATTTCGGCCAATATTATGTTAGCTCGAAGTGAACAAAATAGTTTTTAATTTTAAAAGAATGATATAGGCGCCGCTTCTATCAGATATGTCTCCGCTTTCACTATTCCGAGATTCCTCGGACTACGCTTTCACATACAAAATATTTACATTGTATATATATTATGGCAATATTCACTATCTAAATCATACTCTTTAAAATTATCTGTGACAAAATTATACAGAGAATATATTCCTTCTTGTTGATTGATTGCATTTTTTGTGTTTTAACGCCACTTTCAACAATAGTTCAGCTATATCATGGCTACCAATTTTAGTGGTAGAGGAAGCCGGAGTACCGGGAAAGAACCACCGACCATAGGAAAGCAACTGGTAAACTTTATCACTTGCGGCTGCTAGCCGAGTGCACCCTTTTTGTAATTTACAAAGTCGGGTGCGAACCCACGCCGTATTGGTGAAAGGCTTGTATGAGTTGTTAGATCCGACGACCTAACTCATTGAGACACCCGGGCCCCGGCGTCCCGACGAGCATAGGGTATAGAGTAAATACTCAACATAATCTCGAAGCTACAGCGTGATCAAAATACAGCAGCTAGATTGATCACCCGTGGCAAGAAATATGATCACATTACATCAGTTATCATGTCTCTTCACTGGCTTCCGGTGCAGTATGGTCTCCAATACAAATTATTGTATATATCTTAGGGAACTTGTCAGTTTTTATCTACCATATAGGTCGCTACCGTAAGAGAACGTCACAATGATTCAACAACCACGTGTAAGGACAAAAAATTATGGTGATAAACGATTTGACAAGACAGCTTCCACACTTTGGAATAACCTGCTTAATGAAACCCGAAATGAACATTCCAGTGAAATTCTCAGGAAAGATGCTAAAACTTATCTTTTTAGAATTGCTCATTATGATTTTACAAGTAACCAATCAAACAGACCCGAGTATAAAAAAACACTGGGACATATATAGCAGCACGTGTTGTTAGTTATTGTATCAATATGACATTATTTCGGAAAAAGTAAGTACTTTTAGTTCACTTTAATATTGTATTAAAGATGAGTTCTCCATTATCGCATACTGTTGTAAACAAAAGGAAAAAAGAAAATAAAGAACAATAGAAATAAGCTTTCGAGGTCAGTCGCGAACGGTAAACAATTAAAACATCAAAACACCTTATCAAACAGTAGTCAATTTAGGGTGAAACGACCTGTGTCTTGAATGAAGTTTAGAAGCTGCAAAAACATTGTTTATTTTTTTCATCGTTGAGAATTTCATTGTCAAGTGATAAAATAAGCTCATCTACTGGTAAATCATTGTTAATTTCTCGAATTCCTATAAGAAAAATATTTCTCTTTTAGTTAATTATTTTGTTGTTATACATGTATTCTATGTTCAGGTTTATTGTACGATTTTTTTTTATCATATTAAGCGCTTAGAGTAATTTTAATTAGAGAATGCGCTATATAAATATCGTAAATAATAATAATAATTTATAACATTTCACACTATCGTAATGTGATGATAGGTCCATGTAATTTGTAATCACATCTTCCAAGTGACAATTCGACCATCTTTACTTGGTGTAGAGAATAACTATAAGTGGTGACTGGTGTTAGATCAATACAAGAGAATAAGTATATCTGATGTCAGACCAATACTTGGTGTAGAGAATAACTACAATTGGTATCAGACCAATACTTGGCTTAGAGAATAACTATAACTAGTTCCAGACCAATACTTGGTGTAGAGAATAACTATTACTGGTGTCAGACCAATGCTTGTTTAGAGAATAACTACAATTGGTATCAGACCAATACTTGGTATAGAGAATAACTACAATTGGTATCAGACCAATACTTGGTGTAGAGAATAACTACAATTGGTATCAGACCAATACTTAGCTTAGAGAATAACTATGATTGGTATCAGACCACTACTTGGTGTAGAGAATAACTATATCTGATGTCAGACCAATACTTGGTGTAGAGAATAACTACAATTGGTATCAGACCAATGCTTGGTGTGGAGAATAACTATAAGTGGTATCAGACCAATACTTGGCTTAGAGAATAACTATAATTAGTGCCAGACCAATACTTGGTGTAGAGAATAACTACAGTTGGTATCAGACCAATACTTAGCTTAGAGAATAACTATAATTGTTATCAGACCAATACTTGGTGTAGAGAATAACTATAACTGGTGTCAGACCAATGCCTGTTTTAGAGAATGACTATAACTAGTGTCATACCAATACTTGGTGTAGAGAATAACTATAGCTGATGTCGGACCAATACTTGGCTTAGAGAATAACTATAACTGGGGAAAGAATAATACTTGGTATAGAGAATAACTATAATTGGTGTCAGTAGGTACTTGGCCTACAGTTAATTGTATGTGTTCACTTGCTATAAAGAAAACAAATGACATGACATAGTTGTGAATTCTAAAAATAAATAATTTACTCATTTGCATACATTTTTATAATGCATCAAACTTTTTTTTAATTGTTTTCATCTTTTTAGTCAGTTAATTGATTATTTTCCTTTTAAAATTAACCTGCATGAAAGGAGGTGACTAATTCACTTATGACAAAATAATGGATACTGTGAATCAAAAAGATCATGTAAGTGTTGAAAAAGTTCTAGACCTGAAGATCTTATTTATGATTCTCTACAGTCGGTACAGAATGAAAGAAATCTGACCTAATTAATATCA
The DNA here is from genome assembly GCA_002080005.1 of Gigantidas platifrons. NCBI lineage: Eukaryota > Metazoa > Mollusca > Bivalvia > Mytilida > Modiolidae > Gigantidas > Gigantidas platifrons. The sequence continues at coordinate 193,431 of MJUT01013246.1, forward strand.
CCAGCTGATTGTGTTTCTGGACATTGTCATTATTAATTTACACTATTAAAATTTACATCTTAGTATCATTTGTCTTTCACCAACAATGTGTACCTTTTTCCATTTTTTCGTGAATGTCCGCTAAATAAGTATCAAATTAATGATAAACGTGTGTGTATCAATCTCGCACTTGGCTCCATTCAAGGGATGGAAAGGGGAATGGGAATGGTCTAGGGGATGGAAAGGGAAGGGTCTAGGGGGGTGGAAAAGGGAAGTGTCGGGGCGGGAGGGGTCTAGGGGGTGCAAAGGGAAAGGGAAGGGTCTAGTGAGGAGGTGGAAAGGAAAGGGAAGGGTTTAGGGGTGGAAAAGGGAAGTGTTGGGGGGAAGGGAAGGGAAGGTAAAGGTGGGTGAAAGGAAAGGGTTAAGGCAGCAAGCCGAGTGCACTCTTTTTGTAATTTATAAAGTCGGGTGCGAACCCACGCTGTATTGGTGAAAGGCTTGTATGAGTTGTTAGATCCAACGACCTAACTCATTGAGACATGCTGGCACTCTACTCTTACAGTAGATATTATAAGACATCATGGCAACAGCAGCTGCTGGCACTCTTCTCTTACAGTAGATATTATAAGACATCATGGCAACAACAGCTGCTGGCACTCACTCTTACAGTAGATATTATAAGACATCATGGTAACAGCAGCTGCTGGCACTCTACTCTTACAGTAGATATTATAAGACATCATGGTAACAGCAGCTGCTGGCACTCTACTCTTACAGTAGATATTATAAGACATCATGGCAACAGCAGCTGCTGGCACTCTACTCTTACAGTAGATATTATAAGACATCATGACAACAGCAGCTGCTGGCACTCACTCTTACAGTAGATATTATAAGACATCATGACAACAGCAGCTGCTGGCACTCACTCTTACAGTAGATATTAGAAGACATCATGGTAACAGCAGCTGCTGACACTCTTCTCTTACAGTAGATAGTATAAGACATCATGGCAACAACAGCTGCTGGCACTCACTCTTACAGTAGATATTATAAGACATCATGGTAACAGCAGTTGCTGGCACTCTTCTCTTACAGTAGATATTATAAGACATCATGGTAACAGCAGCTGCTGGCACTCTTCTCTTACAGTAGATATTATAAGACATCATGGTAACAGCAGCTGCTGGCACTCTTCTCTTACAGTAGATATTATAAGACATCATGGCAACAACAGCTGCTGGCACTCACTCTTACAGTAGATATTATAAGACATCATGGTAACAGCAGCTGCTGGCACTCTTCTCTTACAGTAGATATTATAAGACATCATGGCAACAGCAGCTGCTGGCACTCTACTCTTACAGTAGATATTATAAGACATCATGGTAACAGCAGCTGCTGGCACTCTACTCTTACAGTAGATATTATAAGACATCATGGTAACAGCAGCTGCTGGCACTCTACTCTTACAGTAGATATTATACGACTTTGATTATCAATTTATATACCTAAAGAATATGTGAGACAAATTTTAAATTTGTGATTCTATGTTTGACATTTAATTTATTTTCTTTAAAAAAATGTATACTACATGTACCTATTATAAAAACTAGTTAATACTTCTTTGATTGTGTGAACTCAGATATGTTATTAACAAAGTAGTTTAATACCAGGAAATACAGTGCAGTGAGAGGTCATACTGTCATAAATCAGTGTGATATAATCATCACTCTCCTTGAGGACATGAACATATCTTTTAGTCTGTTTGATATAGTGTCTTAATATTTTTGCACTTTTATTGCAGTTCTACATTTCTCAGTCTAAGTAGGGTCTTCAATAATGAGCAAAACTCATATCCTAAAATGATAGTAAATCTAAAGTATCTCATTTTTCACTTTTTATGACAATTTTGATCATTTTTTTTATAAGAGTGACAGGTTTAACACTAATTTTCATATCACCATCAGAATAAAAAATGTAATTGGACTGCAGGATAATTTCATTATGAGGGTCTTTTGTGTAAGTAAGTGTGCTGGCTTTCCTCATGTTCCTGTACATTGTACATGTCCAACAGAAAAAAGTTATACCCATCTTTCACTAATTAGGAGAGTTATATATATCACAGTGATTAATCCCTGTATGTCATTGTATCTCTTTTTATTGTAGCTGAGTGGCTGAAAGTCATTCATTTCTGATCACAAACCTACCACTTAAAAAGTGACTCGTATGGATTAGGGACTGGATATAAACCCAGTTCAAGTGTTCACTGATAAGTTTGTAATACGTGTCCATGCTTCCCTTGCAGAATAATTCTATTAGCTAAAACATTTCTGAAAGTGGAGATAAATTAAGGTATCGCCCTGATAATTAAAAAGTATCTTAAGGAAAATAATAAATATTGTAATTGAAATCAAAGAAGTGACGATATAGAAAAGTATTAATTAAAAAAATAAGCTTTTGTTTAAGAAATTATAAGCATTTACTAGATATATTGTTTGAAACTTTTAGGGCGAACGGATCCAGGGCGAACATGAATTAGGGCAAACGGATCCTGTCGTAAAATTTTTAGCTACCGGTAGCTAATTTTCATACGGGGGAGCTATAAAAATTAGCTACTTGTAGCATAAACTTACAGGATTTATCTCCCTTAATATGAGTAGGCCTTGCACGGCCTATATAGAGAGGAGGGAAGTATTTGAAATTAAAATACCTTTATATCCCCTATGCCATCCACTGGACAGTTACATGAAGTAGAATAGAAAATTATGAGAAAAAAGTATGGATTCTTTTATTGTTGGACTAGGAACAGTGCAAACATTGAAGGCTAACTATTACAGTAACGTGGGTGGTATCAACCATTATAAGTATAAGTATAAGTTTATTGATTCACCAATCAAGGGCCCACAGGGGGCATATCCATAAACAATATTAACATTTATTACAATTGTTTTATAGCATAACAAAAAAGATGGAAAAAAACAGCACTAATGTTTTCACCACTAGTTTAGAGCCATAGAGTCTTAGGTGCGCACCCGGATCGCGCCCCTCTAAAATTGGAAAAAATATGATTTTTTTGTCATATCAAAAACATACTGTCAACAATTATCCGACAAACTTAAGACTCAAAGTCAAGTTTTTTTGGTCTGATAAAAATGGTGTGGTTGATTCAAAATTGTCGTTCAAATAAATGTCTAATTCCTTAAACCCCCAGAGCTTCTGGGGGGGGGGCTCCGCCCCCTGGACCCCTACCAGGGCTCTGCCCTGGACCCGCTGGGGACCTTTACCGGTCCCCAGAACCATCGCCTACTCACGCCTCCCCTAACCACAAATCCTGGATCCGCCCCTGAAACCTGCACTTGCGGTCTCCTCTATTAAGCAGCACCTGTATTAAAAGGTCACATTTTTCTTGTCCTGTCACAGAGAAATCATTCATATAAATTGAACCTCTTTTAAGAGGTCACCTGTCTTATATGGTCTCTTTTTTTGTCCCAAAGGTGACCTCTTAATACAGGTTTGTCTATTATATTGTATTTTCGGAGGAGTAGACAGGACAAATATAATTAGATTGAGACAGGACAGATTGTTGATGATTTTTTTGTATGTTTATGATATTATAGTATTAAATGTGATCATGTAACGAAAACACATACAACGTACTAGTCCCTCTCCATACAAATACATTAATAACATAGATCAAATAAATTAAATGACAGCAAATGTACAAGTTATATCAATTATAATTAATAAACTAAGCATAATTATGTCATAAACTAGGTGTACATATTAAATATGTATATGTTATCTGGATGTGAATTGATTGATACCGAAAATATCAGCCTGCCGAGCCAGAATATGAAGTTTGTTGGCGAGTGAGCGAAGCGAACGAGTCACAAACTTCATATTCTGTCGAGCAGGCTGATATTTTTCAGTATCAATTATATTCACATTCAGATGACATGTTTATCATCCTTAAATCAACCACAAACACGGATACATCTATATTTGTATTTTTCGCGGGAAAAATTACATGATTCAAAATATTCAAAATACGCTTCCCCAAAACCGTAGTTCATAAGTAGTTTGCAAAATATACCATTCATTTTTACAGGTTTATATAAATGTTAAGATTGTTGGATTTTCCCTTTAATGGGGATATTCATTTTTTTTTATTACAAACATCAAAGTCACCCATTTTCATTAAAGGTTTTGCTTACCAATGCCGTTCCGGTTTAGAAAACATGACGGTCACAACCTCCTTTATGACGTAAAAAATTATGACGTCTGAGGAGAGGTTATCAAGAATTGTGTAAAGTACATTTTTGTAGGACGATGTTTGTTGATATTTCTAACGCGACAGTTCTTAATTTGATATATGTTTTAAAAAATAATGTTAACTAGCTAATGGTGTAGATGAATTTTATTTATTTTTGCCATCTTCACAGGAATTATCGTTTAATTATTTCATATCAGTTCTCAATTCCACTTTTTCATTGGTGTAGACATGGTCATGTGTCATGCATTAATCTGCGTTAAAGAAATCTACCAGTCATTAACATGATAATGCCCGCGGGCATTATCATGTTAATGACCGCTCGACGTTTTAGAGTTGCGTCCCCTTTTTAAAACGCAACGGAGATCGTGCAGTTGTCAATGTACCAAAATGAGCAAAATTATTTATAAAGTCTTATTTCCTTCAATGAAATAAAAATAATAGTTACTTATGTATAGGGCATTATCGTGAGTTATAGACTGCCCTTGGGACAGTAGTATTGACTTCAACACTGATAATGTCCTCGCCTGCGGCTCAGGCATTATCACTGTTTCTGTCAATACTACTGTCCCTTGGGCAGTCAATAAATCCCGATAATGCCCTATACATAAGTAACTATTATATAAATGTTAGGATAATTTGGTGATAACTCCTGCTGACTGTTGATAAGTCCTGCTCAGCTCACGCGGACTTTGATACGAGTTTTGTTTATGGAGCCAGCAGGTAGATATAGCCGGAGGGAAGGATGATAATGTATTATTATTCAACAGAAGAAAATAGTGGGGGTAAACTAATAAGTTGTGTTGAGATAATATCATGGTTGGGGATAGTTAATGATTAAATCTACATGTTTGTCGAATAAATTTATGCACTGATTTAAACAATAAATTATTCAATTCTTTGCTAATTTCGTTACATCCAAAAAGTATAAATTCTTATAGAGATGGGAACAATGTTATTAAACTAAAGGGTTTTATTTGCAATAAAGAATATTAACTGGTTGTTTCTGTATTGGCCCTGGTATATATATTCGAGGTCAGCTGTATTGGCCCAAGGCCCGTAGGGCAGCGTGCCAATACAGCTGATCGAGAATCTATACGGGGCCAATACAGAAATACCAGTTAATAACACATTTATTATTATTAAAACAGTTAAACAGAGAAGTTATATCGTGTTGATAAACTAAATTTTTTTCTTACCAAATGTATGAAAAATTGAAATTTAGTGTTTATATACAAAATGCAAGGTTATATTACTAAAGTTATCTTTCTTTACTTAATTGTTTTTACTTCCATAAATTATTTCAATGACTCTTTCAAAAACATTTTAAATGTACGATATATACTAGTAAAGATCATATATAGTTTAAAACGGTTTTACTGTACATGACAAACAAATAACAGATACACAAATACATATACATACAATATTTACATTACGGTATTAGCCTAGAGAATATCCGATCTGTTGATTTTTCTACATGTTGTGATCTGTTTATGTGCAATGTTATTGAGGTGAGAGGTGATTGTTCGTTTTGTTAATTTTGGTGCAATTGTTGACCATCACATTTTCAGCTTTCTTTTCTTAGCTATATTTGACTATATACTTTAATCATTTTCTCAATCATTCCGAGTCACATCGGTGGTGTAATGGTTAGCGTGCGGGTTTCGTGTGCCGTAGATCGTGGAATCGAGACCAGGTGGGATAAAACCAAGGACTACAAATTTGGTATTCGTTGCTTCGCCACTAAGCACGCATTTTAAGGAAAAAGAACAAAGATTGTTTGACTCGGAACCGGGATAAGGTGTCCGAGTGGAGGGACATGACTACCCGCAGTGTGTTGTTTCAGTGATCATGAGCTAGCATTATAAGATCCAACTAAAGCATGTTCGTCTAGTACAAAGCGAACACCATCATCATCTCATTGAAAAGTAACTTGTTCTCGCCATGATATAGCTGAAAATATTGCTGAGTTGGCGTTAAACAACAACCATCCACTCAATCATTTAATCAATCGGTCATATCATATCATTACGAAACCCGACATGGGTGCGTCTTGGTCGTGATCGTATGGTAGTTGGATTTACCACTACATCTGCAATCAGTGCCTATCACCATTAAGGTTGTGAGTTCGAGTCCCGCTCATGGCGAGGTGTACTCGATACTACATTATGTCATAAAGTTTGTCAGTGACTTGCGACAGGTCGGTTGTTTTCTCCGAATACTCCGGTGTCATCCACCATTAAAACTGACTGAACGATATAACTGAAATACTATTGAAAGTGGCGTTAAACACCATAACCCCCTAACGAGACCAAACTTTGTGTTTATATACATGTATCTGCATTTCTTTATTTTAGATTAAAAAATGAAATTGCCATCATGACAACTCCAATCATAGAAACAGTTACAAAAGAAGAAGGTATCTCTGATACCGTTGACCCCAATGACCTTGACCAATTGACATGAAGAATTATACAACACCCTGCAGAAACTTGAACAAGAGAAAGAACTTCTGGCTCAACAACAGCTACTAAAGGAAATTGAAAAATTACAAAATGAACTTAAAATTCACGAAAAACACAAGACTGAGAGACTAAAAGCACCGGGTACGTTAACGTGTACAACATTTGCTTGGCCCATGCATACTGTGAGCCATGTGATTTTTTTTCCATGTCAATCACACCGGCACCATACTTACGTAGGATATTCACGTTACATTTGGTACATATTTTTTTCTCTGTGTACTTGCATGCAAATCACAATATTTCCCCACGAAAGAATTAAAAAATCGAAAAATAAAAACGCAAAATTCGGAGTCATCGCGACCACTGAAACCAAATTTATTTTCAGGTTCATCACAATGTAAGATTCTGTTTTTAGCAGGCATATTATTTCATGATTTGTTCTTTGTTTCCAAGAATGTACATATTAATTTGCACAATTACACCAACCCGAAGTTCTACGAGGAAAATACAGACTTTGAAATGAGTTGAGCATACATTCGATTACTACCGATATATCTCAATATCACATTAATATGTCAGTGGCTAGTCAAAGAAAAGTTGTCCTCTTTTTAAATTTATCAATTTGCACCATTTTTACAATACAAAACGATTCCAACTGATGATTCACATTTTCAAGGTTTGCCAAGTTTTTGTTGAAAAAAAATGTCAACCCAAGGATGGAATTGTCTCTTTTCACATAACTGACAGTAAATGATGTTTTATTATGATTTAAGTTTATTTTTATCTTTTCTTTAATGTTGCTGTTTAAGCGAGCACGACGTTACCTAGTGACATCAGTAACAACCAAGCAGACAGACCGCCATCAAACGAGGAAGACCTCACATACCACGAGATCATTCACGAGTTACCGATAGATGAATTATCTCAAAGATTAGAAGACCTAAAGCGACAAAGAGAGGACATGTCCAATCAAAAGTTGGTAGACAAGATAGAGGCTCTTCAGAACGATATAAATATAAACTGCTGGTCGATACAGACGTCAAGCAAACTAGAAGTATGTTTAGATAAATATTCTTTCTTATTTTCAATATTTAAAAAGAGAAAGTTAGACAGTGGTGGTCAACCATCTCACCAAACAAAACACAAAAAGAAAACTACTACTAGTATTGTAAATATCTTATTTGCCACAGTACTATGTAAAATCTCGTTTTCTGACAACTTCAGACGAATGAAGAATACAAATGTTGAAAGAAATTACTAGAGGCTCTTAGGAGCCTGTAATCGCTCACCTGGTTTTCAATTTGACTTCTATGTTTTTCTTTTAAATACAAATGTATCTTATTTGCCACACTACTTTTCAAAATGTCGTTTTCTGACAACTGAATGGAGACTAATGAAGAATACAAATACTTTATGTGTATGCTTTGTAGATCGTTGTTTGTCCATTTGTCCTTTTTCTTTTAACCATTGTGTTGTCTCTTCTTCTTCGATTTGCGGATTCTGATTACCTCTTTGGTATCTTCAAACTCTTCTTTAAGAGGAAATGGACTATTCGGATACAGAAGTAACAACAAAGATCATATATAAAAAAGAATAAACGAAGAACAGATGTGCTGCCAACATCAAAACAAAGTATCCTCTAGATTTATTATCTAAATGAATATGAAATAGAGGTCACAGTGTTTATTTGTAAAAGGGGACCGTCGTGGCCGTGACTCAATTAGTGCAAGCAGTGCCTATCACCACTAAAGGTGTGAGTTCGAATCCCGCTCATGGCGAGGTATACTCGATGCAACATTATGTGATAAAGTTTATCAGTGACTTGCGGCAGGTAGGTGTTTTCTCTGGGTACTCCCGTTTCCTCCACCATAACACTGGCCGCCACGATATAACTGAAATATTCTTGAAGGTGGCGTTAAACACCATAACACAACCCCAACCCTCATTTGTAAAATTATTCATTGTTATTTCACCTACATTAATGAGTAAAATACCTGGTAAATGGCGATGGGTTAGGGTTATGGTTGGGATGGCTTATAGCGTTTAACGCCACTTTCAACAATATTTCATTTATATTGTGGCAGTCAATTTTATTGGTGGAGGTAACCGACATGTCACAAGTCACAAGTCACCGACAAACTTTGTCACATAATGTTGTATCGAGTACACCTTGTCATGAATGAACTGGGTTCGAACTCACAACGTTAGTTGTGATAGTAAAGCCAACTGCCATAAAATCACGACAACAACGACACCATAAATGTCGATGGTGATATAATGTTGCATTATTATTTCTACTGATGAAGATATTATAATCGTCATATAAATATCACACGAATCAGTATTTATTTAAATTCAGTGATAGCCAGGGATGCTGTTGCTGTGTGTATATTATCGCCGACTGAGATAGAAATAAGATGGGACAGTACTGACTTTGGTGTAGTTGAATCTTCCAAGGTATTACATAAGCCTGCTTCAGCTGAAGATGACGAGTATCATTCTATTTCCTTGGAAGGTGAAACTACTTTTTGTGTAATACCAGACCTCAGTGGAAACACGGCATATCATATAAAAATGGAAGCTGATGGGACAGACAAATTAAAACGGATGTCGTTGAAGTTACAACATTTAAACAAGGTACTAGTATTCAACAACAAAACAATATTAGGCTTAGGGTTATGGTATTTAACGCCACATTCAACAATATTTCAATTATATCGACACGGTCAGTTTTATTGGTGGAGGAAACCGGAGTACCCAGAAAAAAAACCACCGACCTGTTGCAAATCACTGACCAACTTCATCACATAGTGTTGTATTGAATACATATTAGCGAGAGCACATAATCTAATAAGGGTAATAACAAAATTACCGAACTCCGAACAATCTTCCAAAGGGAAAGTCAAAACGCATAAGTATATAAACAGACAAAATCCATCAACAACCGGAAAACTGGGAAAAACGTAATGACCCTGACTTGGTACAGGCATTTCCAAAGAAATGGTGGGTTGAATCAGATTTTACGTCGCCAAACTTCCCGCTTTAATTACGGTTCAAAGGTTCCGGCTGTCACTATAACAGCATTTATAACAATACTAGAACAAAATAGTAATCAAAGCAGTACTAAATTCAGTGAGGAGGGTGGAACATCTATCGTGAACCATCTCCATCAACAACCACCATAACTTGTTTTCGGATCCCCTTAATTAATTCATATTCATTACTATTGTTGTGTTTAAATTGTTGTACTATATTCATATGTATTGATTAATAAAATATGTTTACACTAACCACGAGTCTCTTGAAGTATTTTAACTACGAAAGTAAATGTCAAAACACTCCTACGTCACACATTGACAACAATTTACTTTGACATTGTTGTAGACTAAAATGGCTGAAACGCGTAGACCTGAACGAAAACAGGCTAACAATAACAAAAATAGGTAGTGAAAAATTTATATTAGTAAGTGAGTGATTGTCGTTTAACGCCAAATGAACAAAATTGTCAGCTATATCATGACGATAACAAATTACAGATGGTGATATGATGCCCACTATGTACTATTCCAACACGCTTAGTTGGATTTTTATAGGGCTAGCTCGCTGAAACAGCAGTCTAAAGGTAGACATTTCGCTCCACTCGGACACATTATCCTGACTCCTACCCACCCAGTCATTGCTCTTTCTTCCCTATGTTCCGGGCTTAGATGAGAAGCAAACACGCGCCAATGTTTTAGTTTTTAGTTTGACACTACCGCGACTGGAAACCATGAGCTACGAACTCAAGGTGAGCACGCTAACAATTACACCAGCAATGTGGTTATTTGATAAATATAACACCGTTACTTTATATAACTCTTAGTGCTATAAAGGTATATATTGTCCATGACTATAACAATCAATTCATTTTCATTGTCTGTACTTCTCCTACACTATGTACAAGACCTGCTTTTATGTCTAGACCAGACTCATTTGCATATATTAAAATAAATAAAATACTTGGTCCATATATAAAGGTTCCATATAGCATAATACATTTAAATTCATTTATTCATGAAGCATAATAATGACTGGGAGAGTAACGCACAGTAAAACGTGAAACATTATAGTCNAACTTTGGCCACACTAGGTGGCCCAATTTCTTCCAAATTGTGTTAGTTTTATTTTATATTAAAAGAAGGCAAAACAAGCTTGCTGCACTGGTTAATTTGCTCTTGAGCATAAAGGTATATATTGTCCATGACTAGAACAATCAATTCATTTCCATTGTCTGTACTTCTCCTGCACTATGTGCAAGACCTGCTTTTATGTCTAGACCAGACTCATTTGCATATATTAAAATAAATAAAATGCTTGGTCCATATATAAAGGTTCCATATAGCATAATACATTTAAATTCATTTATTCATGAAGCATAATAATGACTGGGAGAGTAACGCTCTGTAAAACGTGAAACATTATAGTCAGCACACACAACAACATTCAGAAACAAAACTGAAAATTCAACGTACAAACATCTCAAAATAATGTTTCCTGGAAAGATGGTACAAATAATCTGTCGATATAAAACATACTATAGTGAAATTTACTTTCTTTTGGAATGAAAATTGCATGTGGCTGTTTATTAAATCAGTATATGTTACTAAGTATTTCCTCTGTTAACAGGGGGCTAGGATTATATTGTTTAATGCCACTTTAAACAATATTTCAGTTTATCGTGGCGGTCAGTTATATTGGTGAAGGCAACCAGTGTACCCGGAGAAAACCATTGACCTGCTGCAAGTCACTGACAAACTTTATCAGATAATGTTGTATCGAGTACACCTCGCCATGAGCGGGATTCTCACTCACAACTTTAGTGGTGATAGGCACTGATCTCTGTTAACAGGGACGTTATATTACCCATATATGATAGATCATTAACAATATACATGTAGTTGCTCACGTTTTTGAGAAAAAAAATATTGTTCTTGTAGTTAAAGGGTTTGTCTTAATCCTGGCTAATTCTAAAGGATTCAAACTGAAGGCGTTGTCAGATTTAAAAGGAATAACGACAGATGCTAGTATGTCTATATTTTGTTTTTCCTTTCAACATTTGTGTATTGTCTAGTTACAACGATATCGTCTCTTTCCTTAGTAAAACGTTTTGATTACACAACAAAGAATACCATTAGATAATTTGAGTTGATGTACAGTTAACATGATTCGATTTGGTTTATGGTGTTTAACGCCACTATCAACAATATTTCAGTAGTGGCGCGGTTAGTTTTATTGGTGGAGGAAACCGGAGTAACATAAGAAAACAACAGACCTGTCGCAAGTCATTGACAAACTTAACACATAATGTATCGAGTACGGCTCGCCATGAACTCACAACTTTATCATGGCGGTCAGTTTTATTGGTGGAGGAAATCGGAGTAATCGGAGAAAACCACCGACTTGTTGCAAGTCATTGACAAACCTTAACGCATAGTGTTATATCTAGTACACTTTGCCATGAACGGGGTTCGAACTCACAACTTTAGTGGTGATAGGCACTGATTAGAAATCTACAGTTGACTGAAATAAAAACGTAGATATATAATTTAGTGCCTACGGTACATATCTGGGATAACCTTCATCAGATACACTCAGTCTAAAGATTGCAAATATAAATAAATCAAAGTCTTTTGGAGCAAGAGAACCAGTGGGCATCAACGGGGTAGCTAACAAATCGGCTAAAATCAACAATGCCTGAGTGAGGAGAACCATCATTTTAACAATAATTATTAAATTATTTGGAACTGTAAATTTTAATAATAGATATATCTCATAAAGCATGTCAGTGACGTATGACAACTAGACTGATGATAGACTCGGGGACTAGTAGTCCACCAGAAGACGTATCGACTCCATATTTTATAAAGGCAGTAAGTGTAAGACATAATAATGTCCTATGTTAAAGTGTCCCCCGGACAATATTCTATAGAGATTGCGATATGAAATAGTGTCCGGTGCTATGAAATTAGGGTTAGGGTTAGGGCGTAAAAATGTCTGCTGGACACTATAACATATGTAAAAGTGTCCGGCGGACACTTTGAACTAGAGGACACAATTAAATGCTACATGAGCACTTTATTACTAAAGTTCATTCGGGAAACGTTAAACTCAAGCACAATGTATACATATTCAATGTTTGAGTGAGTGATTGTTGTTTGACGCCAACTCAGCATTATTACAGCTATATCATGGCGTTTAATGTTTGAAGCGTCAAGCATTTAGAGAATGAATTGTTTTTTGAAATGTATAATTCTTATTTTAGATGACTTGAAATCTGTGTTCGAAACCTTAGATTTCGAAGTTCAGGTGGAAGAAAATTTAACTGGGTCACAAATGATTGACTCTATACAGAACCACAGACAAAAACTAGATCAGACCGGTATCGACTGTTTTATGCTGGTATTAACCAGTTACAAATACCACGGGTATATATTTGGTATCGATGGTGGATTATTAATCAATAAATTAATTGACAGCTTGAAATTCAACCCTGCCACTGATTCGGTGGAAGCTGTCGATAAGCAACGACTTGTATTAATAGATACCGTAAAAATTAAAGAAGAGACTATGGAGGAATTAGACGGTAAGTGTACGGTAGAGGAAGTAACCGGTATGCAAGCGACATAGAAACTATACGGTAAGTGAACAGTTGAGAAACTAAACGCTATGTTAGCGACTGAGAAACTAGACGGTAAGTGAACAGTTGAGAAACTAAACGGTATGTAAGTGACATAGAAACTAGACGGTAAGTGAACGACATAGAAACTAGACGGTAAGTGAACGGTTGGGGAACTAAACGGTATGTAAGCGACATAGAAACTAGACGGCAAGTGAACAGTTGAGAAACTAAACGGTATGTAAGCGACTTAGAAACTAGACGGCAAGTGAACAGTTGAGAAGCTAAACGGTATATAAGCGACTTAGAAACTAGACTGTAAGTGAACGACAGGAAAACTAGACATAAGTTCACATTACTCTTAAGATCAGATGAGCAAACATTCGATCCAACTCATAAATACTATAGATTTTTTTTTATTATTCTAATACTCGTGATATTGTCTCGTACTTAATCAGGCTTTTCCGACTTTTCTGTGAATATATTCGTTTTCCAATAATGAAAGTATGATTGCTTGCACATTATAATTTACTTAGAATTAATTGTCTTTAAATTGTGATGTAAAATACTGCATTGCTTTCATATAGACCATACATGTCAAAATCATTTTGTAGCCTCGTATCAACAAAGGAATGTACGGGTTCGATATACAGACTTAACAGATGTAGAAATATCGTTCAGGCCACCTAAACTATCAGAGAATCAGGTCATGCGGTTTGTTGCTTCTTTATCAGTTCCACAAAAATCAAATAGGAAGTCATTAGAGGCGTCACATACAAACAACAGTTACTCATGCGAGTTTAGTAAGTTGCAGACAAATGTCGAGTACAGATTTGAAGTTTTTGCAGCATATCCTGATTCCAATGGCGAATCTGTTAATGGAATTATAAAAACACAAAACAAAGGTATTGCTTTCACTAGTAATTTATATTTGGTCATATTAAAAACAGTTAAAATCTGTTCTTTCTGTATAACAGTCGTCTGCGGTATATCTGTATATGAAATCTATCCCAGCATGCCCACAGCGTCATTCCAACGTTGAAATCAATGTCGAACACATAAGAAGAGTTTGACGATACCAAATCGAAGATGAACAGACAACACAATGTTCAAAAGAAAAAGTACAAAAAGACAAACAATGATCTACAACACACTACACAAAACATTCAAGATCGAGCAACACGAAGCCCACTAAAAACCGAGGGTGAACTCAGGTGCTCCGGAAAGGAAGCACTTCCTGCTCCACTAATGACACTCGTCGTGTTACTATAGTTACAAAACATTGTGTGCTTGTTGTGATCCTTTTTGCTGTCATTTGCTAAAGTTAATTCAATCCTGCTGGGATAAGAGGTAGGAGTGAAAATATACAACATATTTCTTCATGTTCAAGCACATCCAAAACAGATTGAGATCACAGTGAAAACATAATTCTATCACAATTATTGACCTATTAATTCCATATTTCTTATAGTATATACAAATAATTCAGTGATCATAATTAATATATGTAACGTATCCAGTTACAGTACAATCTCAATTCTTAACTTGTCAGCTACTGTAAACCAACTTAGTTTCGCGGCTATTATGTTTCGCGTTTTTCTGCTTCAAGACAGTTTCGCGGAGATTTAAATTCGCGATAACCAAATGTTCTTGTTTCTTACACACTTTACACCGACTTGTTCGCGGATATAAACTTTCGCGATTTTGTACTCTACCGCGAAAGTCGCGAAGGTTAATAGCACGCGAACAAAAGTTGGTTTACAGTATATTATGGCTATATCTGGGAAGAAAACAAAAGCACACAATACTCCCTATGCTTATCACCCAAACCGTATCGGTGGTGTAATGGTAAGTGTCCTCGACTTGAATGAGGTACATCGTGCGTTCGAGCCCCGGTCGGGTCAAACCAAAGTCTATATAATTGGTATATGCTGCATCTCGGCTATGCATGCAGCTTTAATGAATGAATGCAAAGACTGGTTGACTTGGAATCAGAATAATGTGTGCCAGTGGAGCGTGTCAGTGAGCCATTACTATAAAGATCCCATCCGGAACTCCTCGCGCCTTTCCCCAATTTTTTTTTACTTGGGGAAAGGCCCGAGGAGTTCCGGATGATAAAGATTCTATTATGCGTGTTGGTCTAGTACAAAGCGAACATCATCATCATTTCATTCAATGTAACTTGCTCTTGCCATGAATTAGCTGACTGACAAATTACTCACTTGTATAACAGTTGTTTCCATATCATGGAAGAAAATGAAAACACACGAACCTCCTTATACTTGTTATTAACATTGCTATGCTTTTTAAAGCTGACTTCTTGATGATTGATTTTGGGTGGTTTTATGGTGTTTAACGTCACTTTCAACAATATTTCGTTGCGGTCTGTTTTATTGGTGGAGGAAACCGGACTGCCAGGAGAAAACCACCGACCTTCCGCAAGTCACTGACATTAAATTCTCCCTCTTGACATCGTCCGAATTTAAATCATTTCTATTCTCTATCAATTGGCTAAATAAGAGACAAATCAGTATATATAGGATTGTTTGCTCGCAGTAACTTCACATTTTTTTTTATGCGAATGCAAAATTTTATTAATTAACAATAGTCATACAAATAATATTTTAAATTATCACATAAATCAAACATTGTCAAAGTAATCAATGCAGGACTTCAACGCCTCCTTTTTCCTCAAGTCACTGTGAGCAATCTCGATACAATATCGTATAAACGTCCCATTTTATACCCCCATTTAATTAACCGCCAAAGCTTATCCCGTGCAACTACATGTAATACCATACAAATGATACATATCAAACAGACCCATCATAAACTGACAAACGAACAGACTGCATTAAAATTGGAAAACCCCAATAGACACAAATAGAAATACATAACTTTATCACATAATGTTTTGATGACTGATATACAATTATTTGGAAAAATGTATATTGCGAAGAGAGTCAACAGATGACAATACGTCATCAAACAATGTTGCTGCCATAAAATCAACTTTTTATTTTAATTTTATACATTTACATTCATGGTCACAATTTTTCATAGTTTGAGAAAAAAATGTATTGTCGTGGATCCCCTGCGATTGTCAGTACAAATACTTGTTAAATTCTTAATTTCGTGGCTTAATACAATACGAAATACACGAAAATTGGAATATCATGAATAATAATGAATTCACAATAGGTGTGACACTTGAGCTTTCATTGGACCCATACATTACTTCTTTTGCATGGTCTGTTTTGATTAAAGTTCAATAGTATACAACATTATGTGATAAAGTTTGTCAGTGGCTTGCGGCAAATCTGTGGGTTTCTCCGGGTACTGGGATTTCCTCCATCAATAAAACTGACTTCCACGATATAGCTGAAATATTGTTGAACGTGTCGTTAAACACCATAAACCATACCAAGCCATCAATGGTTTTCCTTTAATCCTGAACTTTGGTATAACTCTCTTTTCTACAATTTTTCAGAATCATTTGGTCCTCGATGTTTTGGGGTAGAGTTGATTTCACAGTCACAGATATACACATTCTGGAAACCATCCACACTGGAAAACCAAGACAACATATTCTACCGTATTTACCTGGAAGAAATAGGTAGTGACGATTGTCACATATTTGATAACCTGAAACAAAACACTGCATATAAAATCAAAGTAACAACGGTCAAAAGAGAAAACAACAATTTGGAAGAAAGTGAACCTGTAGAAATTACTATTACGACACCAAAAGATGGTAAGTATGTGAGACAAGAAGGGTTTGAAGATACCAAAGGGGTAATCAGAATCCGCTAAGCGAAGGACAAACAGCACAATTGCCAAAAGGAAAAAAAAACAAAAGAACAAACAGTGATCTACAGAGCATTACACATTAAGCTTAAGATCGAGTAACAAGAACCCAACTAAAAACCGGTCGTGAATTCATGTACACCGGAAGGATAAGCACTTCCTGCTCCACTAGTGTCACCCGTCGACAAGATATACCAGGATGAACGGGATATTGTTTTCCTATTTTGGTTACGCCATGTAGACCGCTCAGATTAATATTGATACCCCTATTCATGACCGCTCAGATTAATATTGATAACCCTATACATGACCGCTCAGATTAATATTGATAACCCTATACATGACCGCTCAGATTAATATTGATAACCCTATACATGACCGCTCAGATTAATATTGATAACCCTATACATGACCGCTCAGATTAATATTGATAACCCTA
>MJUT01013246.1:211393-230729 GCA_002080005.1 Gigantidas platifrons
CTCAGATTAATATTGATAACCCTACACATGACCACTCAGATTAATATTGATAACCCTACACATGACCACTCAGATTTTGTGTTAGACAAATACAATTCTATACAAATGATTAAGTGGTGATAAAATTAAATCTGTTGATCAATTGTTTATCAAGAAGGGTTTGAAGGGTTAATCAGAATCCGTATATCGAAGAAGAACAGACAACACAATTGCCAAGCGAAAAAAAAAGGACAAAGAA
This sequence comes from Gigantidas platifrons, assembly GCA_002080005.1. Lineage (NCBI taxonomy): Eukaryota > Metazoa > Mollusca > Bivalvia > Mytilida > Modiolidae > Gigantidas > Gigantidas platifrons. The sequence goes on from MJUT01013246.1 coordinate 211,632, forward strand.
CAGAAGGACAAGCAACGATCTACAAAACATTACACATAAAACTAAAGATCGAGAAACACGAACCCTACTAAAAACCAGTGGTGAACGCATGTGCTCCGGAAGGAATTTAGAACCCACATGTACTTTAATAGTCGATGGTCAAATTATGTGTATGTTTTATACCAATGTCAACAATATTGCAGTTAAATTACGGTGGTTTAGTGTTATTGGTGGAGGAAAACAAAGTACGCAGAGAAAAGCATACACTTGTTGCAAATCACTGACAAACTTTCTAACATAAGTTGTATCGAGTACACGTCGCCAAGAGCGGGAAGCAAACTCACAATAGTGTTGTTTTTATGGTCTACGAGTAGTTATAGTATCAAAATAAATGTCTTTTAATATTACTCATAAACATGAGGTTACAATATTTTCAAGTGAAGGAAAACCGACATTCCACTCAGTTATAGAACAAATTCATCCGATGACACCACAGTACCAACGTACGTGGGAACAAACATAATTATCATTGAGCTTACCACAATGAAAATGTTTGAAACGACTTAGCTCAATCAATGCGCAAAACCTATGTAATAAAGAAAATACATACGCTTGTGCTCTGAATATATAAAATAAATCACGCACGACACAGTATTTCACTATAGTCAGAGTGCACGATCAGTTGACTTGACTGTGGCAAACAATTACAATGTTGTGCATTCATACACCATAATTCCTTATTCATATACGTGATTTATTTCAGGTACACCTATAATAATGGCAGGTAAGATTTAGTTTTCTTATCCTATGTTTTACACAAAAAAGTTTGTTTTTACAAGATACATATCGTTTATAACAAATTCAGGGAATGAAAGTTGCCAATGGCAAACATGATAAATAACATATTTTTTGCTGTTATATAATCCCATGACTCACAATTTGTTTTACAAATGATCTAATACCAACGAACAAAATCACCATTTTATGTGTATGATGGATGAACTGTTGTTTGAGATTCTATAATAAGAAGGGGTGGATCGCGTGTATAATGGATGAACTGTTGTTTGAGATCCAATAATAAGAAGGGGTGGATCGCGTGTATAATGGATGAACTGTTGTTTGAGATCCAATAATAAGAAGGGGTGGATCGCGTGTATAATGGATGAACTGTTGTTTGAGATCCAATAATAAGAAGGGGTTAGGCGGTTTAATCCCGTCACATTTTCTATCTACCCATGGAGAGGATTTTCAACGCCATGTGTCGTGGTCTTTTGATGTTTAATTCTTTGACGTGACTGTTAGTTGTTAGTTTTGTTGATGTTCGTGGAATTGCTAACCATCACTGAATAAACTTTGTTTTCATAATCAATTGGAAAAGACCAAAGTTTTGGTTGCAAGTCGTGGCTAATTCAGTTTTAAATTACGAAATATAATTTCTAGTAGCACAGCGGGTAATGATGATTATAATATTCAAATTATGTTACTAGTTCCAAACAAACTCCATTTTCTTTTCTGCGTGTCACAGTTAAAACATAAAAAAAAACATGTATATTGGTGGAAAATGGGAGATATTATTCAAGTGTGATGTATTTATTCAATGTTTTCCATCATATCGTTAATACTAGAAATAAAGTTCCATTATCAATATCTTATTAATATTAACTAATGTCATTCTCTTATCCTGTTTAGGCTTTTTCATTTTCTTGCTCCGAAAGACATTTATATTATTTGACTTTCCCATCTGTTGACTCCGTGTGGACATGACGAAGGTTATTTTACAAACGTATAGTACCCACTAAATAAGATATTTACGTTATTATTGCAGATTCAACAACAGCCTACATTTTGGGTGAACCTAACCTTTTGATAGCTTCTGCAAGTGGAGCGTTTGTTGCAGATGATTCACCATCATTTCTTTGTTGTTTTAAACAACATTTACAACAAAAATACAACAGGTATGTAGGTTCTCGTTGGCTAGTAAGACAGGATACCGATGTAACTGAACAAGGGAGACTATCCAACACTACAGTAGAAGGATCAATGCTTTTATAGCTGCTCTATTGTCTCCAACAATGAACATACCTCATACCCTAAACTGAGAGTGAAGTGGACCGTAGCCTGTAGTAATGAACATACCTCATACCCTAAACTGAGTGTGAAGTGGACCGTAGCCTGTAGTAATGAACATACCTCATACCCTAAACTGAGTGTGAAGTGGACCGTAGCCTGTAGTAATGAACATACCTCATATCCTAAAATGAGTGTGAAGCGGACCGTAGCATGTAGTTGAGTTGTACTCTTTATTTCTTTCGATAAACGTTACATCGGAACATCTCTATTGTTTCGATGTTATTTGGTGTATATCGTTTTAATTCTCCTTTGCGGGATTATCAGCAAGAAAACAAAATACAAATACCGTCATCATTGACATTTGTAAAGTACAAACACATGTAAGAATTAAAGCAGAATACAGATATAGCAAAATATTTGCATATAAAGAAGAGTTTGAAGATACCAAAGGGGTAATCAGAATCCGTTAATCGAGGAAGGACATACAACACAATGACCAAAAGAAAAGAAAAATGAGTTATCTGTTTTTAGACCTATGTTTAGCACTATCTTGTTTACTTTATACAGGTATGATGTGTCTTCCATAATTCAAGACGTGAGAAATGAGTTGGTCTACACATCTGAAAGATACGACACACCTGTTCTTTCCTCAATACTAAACAGAAAATTATACCTTGGTGGACTAGCTAAACCTATGACTGTTGATACTGAGAGCTGATATAATAATATATCTTACTTCTTACAAACTTCTAGGAATATCATTGGTTTAAAGTGAACACGTGGAAACCATGTATATTCAATACACGGTCAGTAGTTTTAATACACGGTTAGTAGTAGAGTTATCTCCCCTTTTTCTTTCAAAACAAAGATGACGTCACATACGGATCACTTCACCTGATCACTTACACACAACACAAACAATTACATATTTGTTAGTTTTCATGCAGTTACAGCTAAATCCCTCTTTCAAAGGTAATCAGTAAGATATATTCGTTACACAGTGTGTTAGTGACCTAATACGATATATACGGGGTCAGTAAATTAAATATGGGGCTCGAGCTACGCTCTCGCCCCATATGGAATTTACTGACCCCGTATATATCGTATTAGGTCACTAACACACTGTGTAACTAATAATATCTTACTTCTTACAAACTTCTAGGAATATCATTGGTTTAAAGTTAACACGTGAAAACCGTGTATATTCAATACACGGTCAGTAGTTTTTAATACACGGTTAACTTAGTAGTAAAGTTATCTCCCCTTTATCTTTCAAAACAAAGATGACGTCACATATGGATCGATCACTTCACCTGATCACTTACACACGACACAAAAATTACATATTTATTAGTTTTGATGAAGTTACATCTAAATCCCTCATTTAAAGGTAATCAGTAAGATATATTCGTTACACAGTGTGTTAGTGACCTAATACGATATATACGGGGTCAGTAAGTTCCATATTCTCGCCCCATATGGAATTTACTGACCCCGTATATATCGTATTAGGTCACTAACACACTGTGTAACTAATAATATCTTACCTCCTACATAAATGTAAGAAAATGATTGGTTTAGCGTGAACACGCGGACGCCCTGTATAACTCATACAGGGCGTCTGACCCTCTTGTATGTTTTTCATACAGGGTTAGTAAATTTCATACAGGGTTAGTAAATTTCATACAGGGCTAGTAAATTTCATACAGGGCTAGTAAATTTCATACAGGGTTAGTAAATAACCATTAATAAGTAATAGTTGACTTGATGTATTTTGGGAAATTACTTGTGATCTTTAAACATTCTTTCCAGGGTTTTGAAAACAGTTTATTGTTTTTGTGAAAATTTTGACTGTTTTTGCTGAACATTATGTGATATTCTTCTGTGATATAAAATATCGAAAGTTTGTATTTTTCAATTATTTTATGAATTCTTGAGTATAGACTCATAAAAGTAAGAACAAAAACTCAGAACTTCAAATCCAAAGGGTAGTCGGTAAGATATATTCGTTACACTTCGTCTCGCCCCATATGGAATTTACTGACCCCGTATATAACGTAATTCGTCTCGCCCCATATGGAATTTACTGACCCCGTATATAACGTATTAGGTCACTATCACACTGTGTAACTAATAATATACTGAAGAAGGCAGCAGTGATGTAATTTTGTTTTATTGTATTTGTATTTTGTCAAGCTATATTACTTCTATATAATTAAAGTTGCATACATCAAAGGACGAGTTGTTTTCTTATCAAGGCTAGGCTTATGAGGTTTAGCGCAACTTTCAACAATATTTCAGTTAAATGGTTGCGGTCAGTTTTATTGGTGGAGGAAACCGGAGTACCCGGAGAAAACCACCGACCTTTCGCAAATCTTACACATTTATCACAGTTTCAAATGTATTTTTGGTGGGCTGACGTGGCCACGATATGGTAGTTAGATTGACAAATATATGTCTGAAAATTTAACCCGACAGTGTTAGATATAGATTTATGAACTGACAAATATTTTGTCCTCCCTCGACGGTATTTGAATATTTGATACACTGCAGCACCAATCGCTTAGTCTTATGTCCAGCGCCCTAGACACTCGGCCACATCCGCTATGTAAAATATAGCTTCAATAGTCAAGTGCTACCTTGTCTCGTTAGGTGAATTACATATATACAATCCGGAACTATCAGCCGTGAGTTCGATTCACGTCCCCGTCGTGGTGATACTACATACAAATCAATGTAATAGTTTGTTAGCAAGTGTTTTTTTCAACAGGTACTCCGGTGTCTACAAATCAAACGGAGCGCCACGATATAACTAAGTGAAATTCTAATATGACGCCGTGTTATCATCAGTTCATATAATACTCAACAACAACACTTTTAGCGCAAACGCAGTAATGTTGTCAATTCGGCTATTCCGTTTACCCTCCCGCGAAATGGTGTACGTTATACATTTACCGTAGAAAATTAAAATTCCGCGAAATGTTGTTGACAATTTTGGCACGTAAACAACATCACGTCATATGAAGACTTCCAGTTTAGAACATAGAGATCCTGACGTTTTTTGGCTTCGTGTACGCCTCCTTGTCGAAGTGGGATTTGTAGTATTTTCCCTTTCTTTTGAATTGATGTTCATCAATGACAACATTTAGTAATCTCAAATGACAGAAATCGTATCTAGAAATAACAGAAATCGCATCTTTATGTTCGGGAGGGTAACGGAGCGGCCAAATACATTGCTGTGTGTATAGGCGGCGTTTTGCAAGTAAATTACCGTATTTGCCCTGTTAGAATCGAAATAATCCATGGCAGCCATTGTGTTATATTCATTTAACCATGGGCTGGGCCTTTATAATCGAATTTAATCCCGAGCGACAGCGAGGGGTTAAATTAACGATTATAAAGGCCCAGCCCATGGTTAAATGAATATAACACAATGGCTGCCATTGATTATTTCTTAAGTAACATTATTTATTACACATCTTCTACTTCTACTTCTACCGAATAATGACCTACTTCAACAGTTTGAAGATTATGTCATTGAATTGCGATGCAAAAAAGGAAGAAGAAAAGAAGAAAAATAAAAGAAAAACTATAATAAGAAATAAGTTTAAAAATATGTACAAAGCAGGGAGTGAATTTAAGGATGAGATGTGGTAATGGCAGTCCTGAATGACTCGATTGAGTCACTCAGCACTGCTGTCTGAGGTAGGCGGTTCCAGTCTACAGTGGTTCGAGGGAAAAATGAAGCCTTTCTATGTTGCGTTTTACATAGTGGTACCTGATATGATCGAGAGTACATGTTTCTGGAGTATCTCAGGAGTGGTGAAAGTCTGTCACTTTTGCTGACTGCAACGTTGTCATGGGAGATTTAATACATCATGACAAGGCATGCATCTATACGTCGATCTTCGAGGCTGTAGCATGTCACCAACACTAGATTCATAACAGAAAACGAAATTAAATTTATTGCATATTCGTTTGCATCTAGATCATTGCACATGGTAATAATTGACGAAAAACAAAACAATTGAATAACTTTGCCTAACAAAATGGACTAGTTAAGGTAAGACGATTCTGAGGGACGGTACGTCGCGAGAATTCGTTCCTGGCGTTATCGTATTTCTAGCCAGTTTACAACTTGATATATGATGAAAATGGCTATTTCCCTTATATGTCTTTTTAAAATTGGTGTTAAAATTTAATTCTCCAATATCCAATAGCTCTAAAAAAAATCACACAAAATACGAACATGGTAACTCCTTTTATAAATATATACATTGTATATTTTAGCTATATCTTGGCGAGACGAAGCCACATTCGATGAGATGATAATGATATTCGCTTCTTACTAGACTAACATTTTTAATAGGATTTTTATAGTGCTAGCTCAGTGAAACAACACTCAGCTGGTAGACATGTTGCTTCACTCTAACACATTATTGTGATTCCGAGACAACCAGTCTTTGCTCTCTCTCCTTTTGTATGCATACTTATAGGAGAAGCAACAAATACCAATTTCATTGTCTTTGGTTTGACCCGAGCGAGGCTCAAATCCACGAACTACCGTACTCGAGGTGAGCACGCTAACCATTACACAACCGCGGCGGTTAATATGATTGAAAAATTAGACCAAACATGCCATTATTTGTATACATAACATGATTGTTTTATACAAACCATTGGTGTATCTCGAAGAGTCTTGTGGTTATGGAAATTAATTCATTAATTAAAAATTGTTCACGCCACAATATAGCTGAAATACTAGTATTGAACCTTGGCCGATCTTTTTACTATTATCGTAACCTGATGAAGGTGTTATTCCAGAAACGAGACCAGCGCTTTAAATTGTATATCTATTTTTTTGTAGAAGTCCCCAAGGAGACATATATGAAGAACAGAAAACAAATTGCAAGCCGATGATTCTTAATGAAAACGTATATATCAAATTTAGTGCACACGACGCGTTTCTGGAATAACATTCATCAGGTAGGCTCAAAATCATAACAAAGTATTTGGAAGCAAGAAAACCAAAGGGCTAAAACAGTATAGCCAAAATCAGATAAGGTCATCTATGCTAAAGGGTGGAGAACCTTAGATTTGAAAATAATTACATAATTTAAGAACTGTACCTGCTTAACCTTTGATGTTGAGTTACATCCATTCTAATTACGGGGACCGCCGTGGCCGTGATTGTATGGTAGTTGGATTTACAACCACGAATGCAATCGGTACCTATCACCACTGATTTTGCGGGTCTGATTCCCGCTCAGGGCGAGGTGTACAACATTATGTGATAAAGTTTGTCAGTGACTTGCGGCACGTCGATGTTTTCAACGGGTACTCCGGTTTCCTCCACCAATAAAACTGACCGCCACGATATAACTGAAATATTGTTTAAAGTGACGTTAAGCAAAAGTTACATGCACTCTAATGACAGTTCTTTTATCTATAGCATATACTTACTTTCTTCATATGTTGATATTTCTCTCTTGATAGAATCACTTTGGTATCCCTTTCTTGTAGCCTGTACTGTAACAATGAGTTTCTTTCTGGCCGGTAGATTCTGTATTTCATGAATGTAGTGATTTTTCACTGGATTATCAACTTCTACAATAGTTTCTCCTATCTTCCCACCATTTGCAGATGAAACAACGATTGTGTATCGCGAGATCTCGTTCCCGACATCCTCTGGTGGTCGCCATGACACTCTCATTGATGTAGGAGATGTTAGACGGACAACCACATTTTCTGGATTATACGTTCCTAAAAATATATTATGAGGGTAATATTTTGTCGATGTGCAAACGTCATATTTAAAATAAAATATACATAAATAATTTTATAGTCATCAAATATATTTTGTACTGATTGCATTTTATAACAGCAAAATGTATCTCAAACGTTTTCTTAATGGGGGTGGAGGTCGTCGTCGTGAGCGTATGGTAGTTAGACTTACAACTACATATGCAATCAGTGCCTATCATCACAAACGTTGTGAGTTCGAACCACGTTCATGGCGAGGTGTACTCAATACAACATTATGTGATAAGTTTGTCAGTGACTTGCGACAAGTCGGTGGTTTTCTCCGGGTACTCCAGTTTCCTCCACCAATAAAACTGACCTGCACAATATAGCTGAAATATTGTTGAAAGTGGCGTTAAACACCATAAACCTAAACCAAATATATACTTACTTGCTTTGTTTGACAACCAGGAAGTATTACTTGATTTATTTGTCCACGATCTATAAGACAGAAACCCGGATGCCGATGAAGCTAAAATAATATACAATGAATACAGTTAGAACACGACGTGTAGAATTAGGCAAATTAATTTATGATAAAAACTTTCTATTATTAAGCTATATCGTCTCCTTTACCGATGATACTGTGAATTCATTAAAATTCGCGGATACCGATTTTCGTGGTTCAAGGAAATATTGTATATTCGTGGCTACATAAATTCGTGGATGTCCCACTCTATAAATATGAATTCGTTGATTTCTTATTTCCGTGGTTTAAAAACGATGTTCGGCTCGTCTTTACCTCCAGTTGTTTGTAGGAGGGGCCGGGCTCTTGTCTTGTTTACGTTATCTGTGTTTGTTGGCGTATAGTGGTGTCCAACACATATTGTTTTGTGTGTTCGTTTTGTTGTTCTTCGTCTTGTATACCCTATGTTGCCAGTTTCTCTCGAGTGTCCATTTTTTATTGCCCCTTCGGTATTCTCTAACGTTTATTTAATAATTTTTACGAAATTCGCGAAAATTGGTTCACCAATAGAAATTGATTCAAAGTACTACATCATGAACGTAAATGAACAGGAATCGAGAGAGTTCGTAGTGTACAAACTTTTATGATATTACTTTTTGACCTTTTGTATGCTACTTTATTTTGTATCCTGTTCATCAAGTGACACTCGTCGTATTACTGGTCAACGACAAGAACATCATCTAATATGGAAATCGCGTAGGACGTAAGTTGAGAGCAGAAATAGAAGCATTACCTTTGGTAGAGGGGCTAGATACAGGTTTTATTCTGAATTATAATGCCCTGAGACCCCCTCCCAATCCTTAAATATAGTACTCAGGGGCGGAAAAAATATGATTTTTGTTGCGTAAAATCGTGATTTTTCACACGAAATACCCCAAAAATTTACGCGCCTCGCTCCGCTCAGCGTCATTATTTTAAGTGCGCTCCCCCTAACTTGAAATCCTGGTTCCGCCTCTGGTACTTATGGAAAGTGATAAAAGACATTCGATATTCTGGTATGTCTATCTATCCTGTTTATGCCCTTTGGTTTTATTGGTCTCAAACACCTCTTTTAAATTATTTGGCCATCCAGTGTTTCGATTTTGAGCGTACCTAAAGAAGGTTAGTCTAGAAACGTGTTGTACACACAACAATTTGATTTCTACGTTTTTATTCGCATTATCATACAATATACCTGACTCGTTTTGAATCTGTCTCAGATCTCAGATCCTGATATGGAAATACTTAAATATTTATTGATGTTCGTAATTGAAGGCGCCATTCGATCTTATCGACATATTCTCAAACGTCCAATTAAACGTTGACGACAATCAATCTAACTTAATTATCTGTCATTGTCTTATATATCATTCATTACCATTTTATGTACGGGGTCGTCGTGCCCGAGATCGTATGGTAGTTGGATTTACAACTACTTGTGCAATCAATGCTATTCACTGATGTTGTGAGTTCGAATCTCGATCAAGGCAAGATGTACAACATCATGTCATAAAGTTTGTCAGTGACTTGCCAAAGGTCGGTGGTTTTCCCCGGATCCTCCGGTTTCATCTTCCAATAAAATCACCCCCAAGATATAACTGAAATATTGTTGAAAGTAACGTTAAACACTCTAAAACCAAACAAAATCAACCAATTGAATATTATTTACATTCAATGCATCTACACGAAACCGCGTCGGTGTTGTAAAGGTTAGCGTGCTCATCACGAGTGCGGTAGATCATGGGTTCGAGCTCCGATCGGGTCAAACCAAAGACTATGAAATTTTGCTTCTCCGCTAAGCATGCAACATTAAGGAGAAAGGGCAAATAATGGTTGGCTAGAAATCAGGATAAGGTGTCCTACTGGGGCGATATTTCTATCCGCGGACTGTTGTTTTAGTGAGCTAGCGCTATAAAAATCAAACTAAGCGTGTTGATCTAGTACAAAGCGGACCTCATCATCATTTCATTGAAATAGCTTGTTCTCGCTATGATATAGCTGACAAATTGCTGAGATTGGCGATAAAAAAAAACAATCTCTCACTCATTATAAACGACGAAAACAAACACATTGAAGATGCCGTTGAAGCCTATTTTATAATCAAAGTTATTTAAAGCAAATATTCACTGGTTAAGAAAACCATAAAACGGAAAAGACACGCGTAAGGTCAAGATCGTTTTCGAAATTGATTTTAGTAATCGAAAACTAAAAAATATATTCTCCCTATACAAAATATAAAATAAGCTTAAACAGATTACATTTTGAAAGAAATATTATATTAAGAATATATTTTGTGGTTATTACATAAGCACCGGAATATTCCCTCGAGAAATGGAAAACTCCTAACATGCATATATACCATATAAGTAGGTTTTTTTGTTGTTAAAACTGCGGATCGTAAAAAATAAATAACGCTAAAAAAAGTTCCAGCAATTTGGAACATAACCGCGAAAAAAAAACCCACTTATACTGTAGATGACCGTTCACTCTCCTGTTTTGGCATAGGCACTTCAGTAAGAAGTGGCGGCTTTAAAATAGTTTTATTTACACAAACATCCCCTCGCAAAGAAATGATGCCACTATGCAAGTGTTTTCCATATGCAAGTAACGTAATTGAAAGATATCTTATGACGCAATGCTGTATTAATCAAACTTCACTGAGATGAAGAAGAATTTGAAGATACCAAACGGGTAATCAGAATCCGTATATCGAAGAACAGACACCACAATGGTCAAAAGGAAAAGTACAAAAGGACAAACAACGATCTAAAAAACATACATATAGAATAAAAGATCGAGTAACACGAACCCCAGTAAAAACCGGGAGTGAACTCAGGTGCTCCGGAAGGATAAGCAGTTCCTGTACATACCTACTGATGCTCTGCCACTTAATTTCTTATGATACACCCATTTCTTATTGTAAGCTGTAGATGCCCTCAAACCTGCAACTTAAGATAGAAAAAAATCATAAAAACGATGCTCGGTTCGTCTTTAGCTCCAGTTGTTTGTAAGGGGCTCATGTCTTATTTACGTTATTTGTGTTCTTTTTCCAATAGTGGTGTCCAACTCATATTCTGTTGTGTTTTTGTTTTGTTTGTCTTCGTCCTGTGTGTCCAATGTTGCCAGTTTCCCAGGATTGTCCATTCTTGATTACCCCTTCGGTTTCTCTAACGTTTTATCATAGATATGAATCGCTGCAATTGATTTTGTTAATGCTTAAATGTCAGTAAGATATTGACTAGTACTAAGTGTTGACACAGAAAATTCACATAATTTCATCCGTACTGAAAGTAGCCTAAAAACGATGTGCGGTTCTTCTCTATCTCCAGTTGTTTGTAGGTGGTCTTATGTTTTATTTACGTTATTTGTGTTTGTTTGTATACATTGGTGTCCAACACATATTCTGTTGTGTTTTTGTTTTGTTTTTCTTTGTCTTGTGTACCCTATATTGCCAGTTTCTCTGGATTGTCACTCCGGTTTCCTCTACCAATAAAGCTAACTTCCACTATATAACTGAAATATTGTTGAAAGTGGTGTTAAAACACCATATTCTAACCCGACCATAATTGCCTCTTCCATAAAGTCTTATTGTAACGATATACTGTAACATCACCATACAAACTCAACCCACACCTGAGTAAGTCATATTCCAGACTCCAAATAACATTAAAATGACAGCTACGTGCTTCATAGAACACTCAATAACTTTTCTTTTGTAAAAAAAAACAAAAACAAAACAAGTACGTGTATAATCTGCTTCTTCTTCTTTATGTTTTCAGTAAACCATCAGTATTTGATAATTATTTACTGTTGTCTGCTTGGACAAGTGTAAATTTATAATACAATATTTACAGCTAAATAATTAAATTAGTGAGTATATATATATATATAATTGTATACCTGTATGTCTTGGTGTTTTTTTCTTCAATATATTCCTGTAGTGATGTACTGGTTTGTCTAAAATGCTCTGAAATATCATAAAATGCGCAGAAAGGACTATACGACATGCCTAAAGCTTGTATTTTGTTATTTTTAAGCTCACCCACAGGTGTTGTTTTATACACGTCATAAGATTAAGGAATGACAAAAAGATAAAACGAAACAATTTAGCAATACATAAAATAAACTATGGATACCAGAAAACAGCATATTAATATTTGATGCATGACTTCACTGCTAGTTACCATGGAACCTAAATGACATCGACAAATATTTGTATGACATTATATTAAAGATAATATATTTATTGCGCTTAAAATAATAAAAGTAAAAACAAAGAATACCACATCGTCAGAACAGGTCGAAAATCTACTTGATAAATAGCAGAAACATAAATAGTAGCATCTATACCCATAACAAACACACATCGACGTGCACTTTCCTAGTTTGGAACAGGCACTTCAATAAATTGTGACCGGTTAAGGTAGTTTGATTGGCACATATCTTCACTCTTAGAGATATCATACGATAATGCAAGTGTTTCCACATGCGAGTACAATGTTAACTGTCACAAACAACTGGATGAGTGGCGTTGTTGTTGTCCTAATGGTAGATTTAGGGTTATCGTGTTTAACGCCACTTTCAACAATATTTCAGCTCTATCGTGGAGGTCATTTTTATTCGTGGAGGAAACTGGAATACGCGGAGAAAACCACCGACTTGTCGCAAATTTTATGGCATAATGTTGTATCGAGTACACCTCGCCATGGGCGGGATTCGAACTCTCAACGTTAATGGTGATAAGTACCGACTGGCGACTGCATAGGTAGTTATAAATCCACCTACGATATACGATCACGACCACGACGTCCCAATGACAACTTTGTAACCTGAAGGGATAATGTGAAATGCAGAACAGATGTTACAGGGCTTCCTCTAAATTTTGAATAGTCTGTGTTTCAATTGAATGCCCCATCATGTCGCGGATTCCAAATCATCTTAATAATTTCATCTCTGATTAAAATTCAATGAGCATTACCGTATCCTTCCATCTCGTGACTTCTCCTAGTTCTGACATTTTTTTTTTGTATTTATATCAACATTCTGAAAATATAAAACAGACAAATGTAATGATATAAGAGGGTTGTTCTCCTGTTTTGTGTTGTGTATCAAAATTTCTGCAAGCAACTTCTTTTTGTATTTTAACAGTGTAAACAAACGTTAGAGAATACCGAAGGGAGATGAAAAATTGTCAATCAAGCGAAACTGACAACATAGCGTACACAAGAAGAAGACAAACAAAACACAAGATGTGTTAGAAACCACTATAGGCAAACACACACAAATAACGTAAATAGGGCATGAACCCCCTCCTACAAACAACTGGAGGTAACGACGAACCGAACATCGTTTTTATGTGGACATCGTAACGGACATCACAACACGGAACTCAGAACGTAAAGACACATAATAGGACAACAACAAAAAATATTTGGTAAATAGTATTTGGTAGAAGTACAAAAGTTGCATTCCTTAAATTTAAAAGAAAAATGTGGCAATCGTAAACTTACATTTAAACAAGTCTCAACTTCCAATCTATAATCTTTATATTTGTTCCGTTATAGTTTGTAATACTATAATATAGTATATACTATATAAAAAATGTAATGTATTCCTCCGTGCAACAATAGTTTTCAAAGGATTCAATAAAAAGTGTCAAATGTTTTTTTAATTCTTTTGTTTTTTTGAAATCTCTTTTTAACTTAATAAGCCATTTGTAGCAACATACAGATTTAAATATAAAGTAACTAATTTTTCAAAATTCAAAGTTTTATTTAGAGTCGATACATAGTATACATACAACACAAGCTCTGATGATCTTTTAAAATGAACAAAGAATTAATATAATATGTTTTTATCATCTGTTTAAAAAATATATAAAAAAAAAACCAAATACAAATAGAGAGTTTGATTACAAATTTACAATGATTTATTGATTATTATTGCTTAACGTCCAATTACCTTATTTCATACATATTGAATATTGAAAATATTGAATTGAATTGAAATACATATTCAGGACAAAAACAATTTCAACAATATCATAAAACTACATGTATACGGAAAAGAAGGGGGAAAAGGGTCTTTAACATGTAAGGAGAATGGTAATCCCTAAAAATGTTTCAAGCTATGGTCAATGGTCAGACTTTTAATGTAATCTAAATCCTCCATATCGGAAGGACAGTCCCTAACAGCCACATAATAATGCGCTATGCAGCTCTGTAGTTCGAGCATTGGGATGAAGCTTCTCAAATGTGAAAATGTGACCGATAGAGACATATTTGCTTCAAGAAATTCTTATTAATCAAATAGATATGTTTATATGGTATATTGATACTGTGTAAATTTGAAAGGTATATATCCTTATTCACCATAATACGCGACTGTAATTAAAATTATAGAAACAATGGGGGGAGGGGCAAATCGTTACATAAGTTATAGAAAATAATTAACAGACAATGTACACAAATAAGAGCTCAATTAAAATCAAGCAGCACATTTACGTTAATTTGTACAGGCACTTTACTCAAAGTTTATTTAGGAAGTTAAAATGTTTTACAGGACAAAATCACATACTTTTCGCGATACTCTTCTTGAAAAATCCCTACACCGTTTTATTTTAAAATAGGTACACACAATGTTACTCAATATATACTTGGTTTTCTTGCCCCTTCGGTTTTTTCTAACGTTTAGGTAAGAGTTGTATTGTAAAAATCGCCGAACTCTTGATTACATTCGTGTGAATAGATTGTGTTCTCTCAAAAATTCTGAAACTGCTTTATTTCATAATAAGTACGCACAACGGTATTCAATATTTACCTATTTGCACCTTCGGTTTTCTCTAACGTTTCTTTACCACAATATGTAAGAGTTATATTGTTAAAATCACTGCACGCTTGATTACATTCGTGTGAATAGAATTTTACATATATATTTGAAAGTATGATTTTTCACAAAATAATTCACAAAGGTAAATCATTATGTCAGATTTAAGAAAAATAATATTTTGCTTGTTTCTGAATTATGTTGTTCATGTGCTGTTGTTCTGTTTATATATATATGTCAGTAATAACAATAAACTATATATGTTTAAACTAAATTATGTTGTCTTCAAAAATATGTTATAAAAATCTCCTGCTCTGGTTCCTGTATACTAATAATGTACAGTCAAGCATGTATAAAAGGGTCACCTTTAGGACATAGAAAATGTTGCCTTATAAGACAGGTGACCTCTTAAAAGAGGTTCAATTCATATGAAATTTTCCATTACAGAGCAAGAATTAGGTGACCTTTTAACACAGGTGACTTCTTAATAGAGGTGACAGCATGGGCAGGTTTGACTGTAATTAATTGAGTTTATATATTATTTTTGTCAGTGCAAAATATAGTAATTATTCCCTGAATGCTTATCGTAGATAAGTTTTATGTATATAGTTACATAATAGAAAATAATGATATTTAACGTGGACGTTTCACTAGGCCATATTCATTATTGATTTATTCCATTGCAGATCGTTGCAAATGTTAAATAGTGAATGAATACATTATTGTTCTTTCACGTTAAATGAGCAACGTTTCAGCTATACCCTGGCGAGAACAAGTTATGATTTCAGGAGATGATGGTGTATTAGCTTTGTACTATTCAAACATGCTAATAAACTGTTCAAATGTTAATGATCTATTATGCTCATTAATAATAATATCTAATAATATATATTCCCCTCACCAAAATAGCAAATAGATCATTCAAAATAAAATAAATCAACTAGCATTTCTTTCAAAGGACAAAGGTAACGAAATGACTACAACACAGAGAAATAGTAAAGCCAATAAAAAGGAAACTGGTAAAAACGACAGAAATGATGAAAAGAAACCTACAGTGAAAGGGTTGATTAATGGTGACAAAACTGGTGGTCAGACAGCAGAACAGGAAGGTAAAGTAACATAACCACGTGTTATTGGGTATTAAATAAACTGGTAAAAACTGGTAGTGCAATCAAGAGAAACAGATAATTCAGAGATACTAGCAACATTTGGCACAAAACACACAACTAAGATAAAAAAAAAAAAAAAAACCAACACAGAAAACTACAAAGTTGAGGAACACGGAACCCACCATGGAGGAGGAACACAGGTGATCGCGAAGAGTAAGCAGTTCGCATAAGATAACCACCTTGTTACTCATAACCCAGTAAAACAGACAATCCAGAGAAACTGTCTACACAGGGTGCACAAGACGAAGACAAAAAAAAAAATCGTAACAGACATCGCAACACGGAGCTCAGAACAAAAAGACACAGAATAGGACAACACAAACAAAAATTAAATAAAAATAATGAACAACACTGTCCCCACCAAAATCTGGGGGTGAAATCAGGTGCTAGCGAAGGGTAAGCAGTTCCTGCCTCTTATAAAACACCTGCCATGCTACTCATAATTTATTTTCAGGATGTAATTTAGCATTGTATAATCAGATTTAATTACCTACATTATATTTATGCTTTATGTATCCGTCATCGTTTATGATGGTCCGGGGTTGTGGTCATGATATCATGGTAGTTGGATGTACAATTACCTGTGCAGTCAGTACCTATCACCACTAAAGTTGTGTTCGAATCTCGCTCATGCTAGGTGTACTCGATACAGCACTATGTTGTAAAGTTTGTCGATGACTTGCTACAGGTCGGTGGTTTTCTCCAGATAGTCTGGTTTCCTCCACCAATAAAACTGACCGTTACGATATAACTGAAATATTGTTGAAAGCGATATTTAAACATCATAATCCTAACCCTATAATGGCTCCAGATTTTGTAAGTCGGTCCTACAGTTATCTTCTATCAATTAAATGTTGGGTGTTTTTTGTTATTCTATCTCTGGTGTTCCACTACTATATATCGATATTCTGTATTAGGTCTCGTCGTGTAACCTTTAATTTACACTCGGAAACCGCTTCGGTGGTGTAATGGTTAGCGTGCTCGCCTAGAGTGTGGTAGATCGTGGGTTCGAGCCCTGATCGGAACAAATCAAAGTTTATGAAATTGGTATATTTGCTTCTCCGCTAAGCACGCAGCATTAAGGAGAAAGATCAAATACTGGTTGGCTCGGAATCAGTATAATGTGTCCGAGTGGGGCGACATGTCTATTCGCGGACTGTTGTTTCTGTGAGCTAGCACTATAAAATTCCAACTAAGCGTGTTGGTCTAGTACAAAGCGGACCTCATCATCATTTCATTGAAAATTAACTTGTTTTCGCCATGATATACATGTAGCTGAAAATAGCTGAGTTGGTATTAAACAACAATCACTCACTCACTCATTTACACTCGGAAGCCCTCTACTCTTTAAAAAAATCGTATGTCTCTAGATTTCATAGTCTCTCTAAGTATGGTATGGGACTTCTAATTACTGACCACGGGTACCTCTGTTGTTACTCTATATCGAATGGCGTTAGATATAGTTGGATCATCCTGTTTGGTATTTAGCTGTCGTAGATATGTACCTCTCATTGTTTATTTAATATTACAAATACAGATGAATTGTCTGAAGCACAAATAAATGTGAAAAAGGAAAATCTGGACGGACTGAAAGCATAGAATTGAAATTAGGGACGACCGAGTTACCATTGGCTGACGCGCACCTCGTTTTAGATCAGTACCAAACATTACAATCTGATGACAGGTTTAAAGCGACATCTGGATTCCTCACTGAACTGTTCCGGAAACTACAACCTCTGGAAAAGGGGCAATACACTAGACTTGAAGTTGATATAACAGTGAAACAGTTTCAAGACTATAGTAAGGGGTTCAAATACAAGATGGACGCCAAACCAAGAGGTATGTAACGTATGAGGACGAGAAATGCAAAACATTTTCATATGTAGTAATCAAGATTAGGTACTACATTTCTTGAAGTATTAAATGGAATATATCTAAGTTAATCGTGTATTTTGGAAAGGACTAGTGTCTCTCAGTGGTTACCGCGATCGTATGGCAGTTTATTTACAATGTTCAATCTAGCTCTGCAATAAAAGTAGATCAACACCATTTAAGTACTACTGTCGTTCCTGTGAAGGTGCACTGGATACCAACTTGAATAGAACAGTATTAAGTTATTTAATGGTTGCGGGTGCAATAAACTGGAATATTTGCCCTGAGGTCCTGGGAATGACCAAATGTTCAATTGCACGAGGCAAGTGGCATACATACGGCAAGCTTGTTGTTTCCTATGGTCCTACAATTTCCTCCACAAAAAATAGCTGATCATTCAGAAATACCTGAAATATTTCGAAAGTGGCGTTAAACAGCAATAGTAATAATCAAATATTAACAGCAAAACATTGCAAATAATAACCATGAGAAAAGTTTTAAGATACCAAAGGCATAATCAGAAACCATAAATTGAAGACGGACATACAATACAATTGTCAAACGAAAAAGGACAAAGACACACGAAGGTCGACAAAACACTACAGAAAACAAAAAGATTGAGCAACATGAACCTCACTCTATCAGAACGTGAACCCAGGTACTTCGGAAGGGTAAGCAATTCATGTTCCTCTAGTAGTACCGGCTAAGGTACTGATAAACGACACATTGTGATCTAATATGGATATCGGGTTGGACCCCTGTATTCGTAAATATATACAGATATGAACCCTCTACAAAATAAATTGGATTAAATACGAATCGAACATCGTTTTCACACAGAAATCGTAGCAAACGTCACAACATGGAAATAAAGGGGGGATGACATAAAATAATGCCAATAACAATAATAATAATAATAATAATAATAATAATAAT
>MJUT01013246.1:230794-267720 GCA_002080005.1 Gigantidas platifrons
AAAAATTACAATCTGATGACAGGTTTAAAGCGACATCTGGATTCCTCACTGAACTGTTCCGGAAACTACAACCTCTGGAAAAGGGCAATACACTAGACTTGAAGTTGATATAACAGTGAAACAGTTTCAAGACTATAGTGAGGGGTTCAAATACAAGATGGACGCCAAACCAAGAGGTATGTAACGTATGAGGACGAGAAATGCAAAACATTTTCATATGTAGTAATCAAGATTAGGTACTACATTTCTTGAAGTATTAAATGGAATATATCTAAGTCGACCGTGTATTTTGGAAAGGACTAGTGTCCCTCAGTGGTTACCGCGATCGTATGGCAGTTTATTTACAATGTTCAATCTAGCTCTGCAATAAAAGTATATCAACACCATGTAAGTACTACTGTCGTTCCTGTGAAGGTACACAGGATAACAACTTGAATAGAATATTATTCAGTTATTTAATGGTTGCGAGTGCAATAGACTGGAATATTTGCCCTGAGGTCCTGGGAATGACCAAAGGGCAAAAGTTCCAGTCTATTGCACCTGAAACCATTAAATAACAGATTTATTACCTAATACCTTACCAAGAAAGTGTTTTTCTTAATGTCAGCAAAACATTACCAAGTCTTAATTATTTATATTTATACTGCATACATGTGCAGCCATTGTTGTTTATGTCGCAGACGACCAATTCTGAGTCGTTTAAACATCGGGAGTGCAATAGATCGACAGGCCCATTTTAATAGCTAAAAATATATAATACTAAAATTTGACTCAAAAAACAGAAAAATACACTTTATTAGGTTATAAAAAAGTCTAAGTGGCATACGGCAAGCTGGTTGTTTCCTATGGGTCCTACAACTTCCTCCACAAAAAATAGCTGATCACTCAGAAATACCTGAAATATTTCTAAAGTGGCATTAAACAGCAATAGTAATAATCAAATATTAACAGCAAAACATTACAAATGATAACCATGAGAAAAGTTTTAAGGGACCAAAGGCATAATCAGAAACCATAAATTGAAGACAGACATACAATACAATTGTCAAAAGAAAAAGGACAAAAACACACGAAGGTCGACAAAGCACTACAGAGAACAAAAAGATTGAGCAACATGAACCTCACTCTATCCGAACGTGAACCCAGGTACTGTGGAAGGGTAAACAATTCATGTTCCTCTAGTAGTACCGGACAAGGTACAGATAAACGACACATTATGATCTAATATGGATATCGAGTTGGACCCCTGTATTCGTAAATATATACAGATATGAACCCTCTACACAATAAATTGGATTAAATACGAATCGAACATCGTTTTCACACAGAAATCGTAGCAAACGTCACAACATGGAAATAAAGGGGGGGTGACATAAAATAATGCTAATAATAATAATAATAATAATAATAATAATAAACATTATATGTACATGTAAGATAAAATACTATTAATTTACCTCTATCATATTGTGTTTTTGAAGCTTACAGAAGATAGAATGTTCTCTGTATCTATTTTTAGGATATGCTCTTATCATCAGCAACGAAAACTTTTACCAGGTACCAGGAGATCCGTTGAGTAGAGAATTGCCACAACGGCAAGGGGCAGAGAATGATTCTGGTATGTCAATTGTCAACATCTGTCGATAAACGTTAGAAAATACCGAAGGGACAATCTGGAATGGACAAACCAGAGACATTGGCAACATTGGTTATACAAGACACAAGACAAAGACAATTAAAGCACAAAAACACAACGCAACACAGAAAACTAAAAAGATGAGCAACACGTTCCCAAGCAAAATATATTTACTGGATTAGGCTTGTTTTGTTTATTTGCACATCATTTCATGCATAAAATGTTGTTTGGCAAATACATCGAGAATTTTATCAATTATATTCATGTATTTTAAATGGAATATGTATCGGAATTTGACTTGGAAAGTTAAAACATACAAAACTGATCTTACACACACTCAATAAAGCCAAAGTTATTGCAAAAAATATTTAATATCCTAGTCTTACATACATACCATTATAACATGCAATATATTGTTGCCATTGCTTATATTCAATGAGCGAACAGACAAAAAAAACCCGACCTGTTTGTGTGAAGCTATAATAAATGAACAATACTAGAGGCATTAAGTACAATATGTGTGATCCAAAATATTCAAAATATTGTAACTATTTCCATTCTGCAGAAAACCTGGAAACTGTTTTGACGGATCTTGGTTTTAAAGTGGTCAGGAAAGATAACCTAAAGAAATGGGAGATGGAACACGAGATAAAAACACTAGCACGTGCAGATCATAAAAATGATGACTGTTTCCTGTTAATTCTGTCAAGTCACGGGAATGTTGGTAAATTATATGGAAGTGACGGACAACAAATGTTGATAAGTCAACAGCTGAAATTGTTTAAACCAGATGTGTGTAAAGATCTTAAAGGCAAACCCAAACTGTGTTTCTTCCAAGCATGCCCAACAGTCGAGGATGATGGTTAGTATATGACTATTGCATCCGGGCTTTAATTCTAAAAAAGCAATCTACTGTACTTGTGAATTAAATTCATTCGCTTGATACTATTTTTCGTGGTTTTCAATCAAAATACGAAATTTAGCAGTGCAAAACGAAAGGTGTAAGTGACAAGAGAAGTCATTTGCAAGTATTAAAACAACGAATTAAAATATCACCGAATATCTCAGTTTCTACTAATCCACGAAAAATGACACAAACGAAAATAAAAAGACACCACGGTATTACTGAAGAGCTAAGGATAGAGATATAGTGTTAACGTCAATTTCAGCAATAGTTCAGTTATATCGTAGGGATCAGTCTTATTGGTGGAGGAAACGGAGTTCCCAAGAAAACCAAAGTCACTGACAAACGTTATCACATAATGTTGTATCGAGTACACATTGGCTGAGCGGGATTTGAACATACAATGTTAGTGGTGATAGGTACTGGTTGCAGTGATAGTCGTAAATTCAACTTACTACCATATGATCATGACCATGACAACTCCCTATTACTGAAGGGAACAGTACCAAACTTAATCATGATCATGATTAACAAAGCAGCATAATATTGAAGAAGGTGGCAAAATGTCTGACCATTACTGCTTAGCTTCTTGTTTTAGACCAGTGAACTCCAATATAAAGCAAAAGAGTTAGAATTCTAAAAATGAACACAAACAATGAAAATATGAATAGCGTCCAAATAATGATTTCCTAATTAGAGTTAAATACGTTAAATAACTGTTCATCCTTCCGAAATAAAAACAATATTTCGATATACACAAATGTATAATCAATCTGTATGATTTCAGTTTTTGTACTCACTGACACCATGCTTGCTACCCAAGAAGGGGTCACTAGGTCAAGGTTGAAGAACAAGATAGCAGACGACAAACCACGATTCATCATTAATGACGTAGACGTTCTAGTGGGTTATTCCACGTTACCAGGATCAGTGAGTTACCGCAATGAACAGACATCTTCTTTTTATATAAACTCACTGTGTAAAAATCTAAAAGATAAAAGAGAAGTGTAAGTAGTTTGCTATAGGTATTGGGCGTAGAAGACTTTGAAGATACCAAAGGGGGTAATCAGAATCCGCACATTTAAGATGGACAGACAACACAATGGCCAAAAGAAAAAGGACAAAAGGACAAACAAAGATCTACAAAACATACATATAAAACTAAAGATCGCGTAACACCAACCCCAATAAAAACTGGGGGTGAACTCAGGTGCCCGGAAGGGTAAGCCGTTCCTGCTCCACTAGTGGCACCCCTCGTGTTGCCCAAAATAGAATAGTGAGTGAGTGAGGGATGCTGATCAATATTTAGTGAATAATTTTTCAGCAGTGTTGTGGCGAGAAATTTACATTTCGATGAGATGATGTCCGGTTTGTATTGGAAAGACAATCTTAGTTGGATTTTTATAATGCTAGCTCAATGAAACAACAGTTCACGGGTAGATCTGTCGCATCAATCAAACACACTATCATTCTTCCGATTCAACCAGTCTTTGATATACTCTTTAATGCTATATGTGCTTAGCGAAGAATCAGAAGATACCAATTTCAATCGAATCTGGGAGTGAATCCACTATCAACCGCAATGGAAGCCAACTCGATGTTCATTGCACCGCCGTTGTGATTATACGCTAGAAGAGATAAATGGACAAATCAAAGGCAAGAAAACGCAAATCTCAATTACAAGTCGAGAGATACCAAAGTTATAATCAGAAATCGTCAATCGAAGGACAGACAACACAATGGCTAAAGAAAAACGACTAAAAGACAAGTAATGGTCGACAAAACATTACACAGAAAACTAAAGATTTACCACACGAAGATCACTAAAACACACAGGTGAACTCTAGTAAGGTAAATAGTTTCTTTCCCAATAGTGGCATCCGTCATGTTAATATTGTTAAAAATCAGATTGCATGTCATTAAAAAGAAAGGAAACACAAGCCAACTCTGTATGACAGGAACATCGACAGGAAGGTTGATGTTCAAAACTGACAATGCCACAATCGATTGGAAAATCTTGTTTGTGTAAATCAGGAAAGGCAAATATTAATTTTTGATCCATTATTTATTTATTTATTTATTTATTTATTTATTACAGCTACGATCTTGTTACAATATTAGAGGACGTAAATCGTGATTTGTCAATTAAGAAATCTAAATATAGAGCAGGAGATGTAAGCGCTGTTTCAACGTTCGTGTCATGCTTAAGGGGACCAATCTTCTTCCAGTAATTTTATCTACATTAAAGATTTGAAATCAGATTTAGTACTGCCTGTCTAACGACGTCTATATTATTATCTGAAGGACTACTATGTATTACATTATTTTGCTTATCAAAATGTAAAATCCATGTAGTTGTAAAATTTATTGTTTTGAAAACCCGTGTCACATCTTAGTCAGGTTGTGATGTAAGGGAATTATGAAATTCTAACTATTTGAAAAAAATAGATAATTTTTTTTTTTAAATGTTATTATCACTTCTGTGGGCAAAAGTTTGATGCTTGGACAGAGGAGTAGGTCGTATCGTTGTGGTAGGTTATATTGTAGACCATTAATTTGTATTTTCATTTGTCTAAAGCACACAATGTGTTAA
This sequence comes from Gigantidas platifrons, assembly GCA_002080005.1. Taxonomy (NCBI): domain Eukaryota; kingdom Metazoa; phylum Mollusca; class Bivalvia; order Mytilida; family Modiolidae; genus Gigantidas; species Gigantidas platifrons. The sequence goes on from MJUT01013246.1 coordinate 235,928, forward strand.
TAGCTATGATTGGATGTGTAATTTGTATACTTGTTTTTAGTGGGGTTCGTTTTACTCGATCTCTAGTTTTCTATGTATGTTTTGTCGTTTGTCCTTTTGTACTTTTTCTTATGGCCATTGTACATGTGTTGTCTGTTCTTCTTCGATATACGGCTTCTGATTGTCCCTTTGGTATCTTCAAACTCTTCTTAAACCAGGGCATCTGAGTTTTCCCCACTTTTTAGTGGGATGCGTGTTGCTCAATCTTTATTGTTCTGTGTACTGTCTTGTAGATAATAATCGTTAGAGAAAACCGAGGGGGCAATCAAACAATTGTTTGTCGTTTTGTCATTTTGTTTGTTTGTCCATTGTAATGTCTGTTCTGCTTAGGATTACTGCTTCTGATAACTCCTTTTGGTATCTCTCTTCAAACTATTCCTGTAATATACAAAAGGATTATGATACTAAATATTGCTGGAATAGATTTTTGAATTTTTTAGACAGATTAATTAATAGTCATAATGTTTATGCTATGTCTAATCATATTGTTATTACAACCACTGTGTTGTTGTAATGATTAACTTGTTCGCCATGAATGTAAAAGATTTTCGATTCGATCCACCGTCTTCTCAAGCCAAAATCTATATCATTTGCGTATTTGTATGGTAATTGGATTTACAACTACCTGTGCAATCAGTGTCTATGTCCACACATTATGTGATAAAGTTTGTCAATGTCTTGCGACAGGTCAGTGGTTTTCTCCAGGTACTCCGGTTTCCTTCACAAATAAAACTGATTGTCACGATATAGCTGAAATATTGTTGAAAATGGCAGTAAACAGTATAACCCTACCCAGTTCCCTATCTTGATATCACCTAGTTTCCATCTCCTCTATCGTCCAACCACATCCCACATCCATGGATTAAATAGGCATCAATATAGTACAGAAGCGCATGTCTGTTCCAACGTACAGATGTACTTAATCTAAATATATAATTTAAGGAGTAGCTAAAATCAATAAGCTATATGCGGTAAACAATAAATGTTTTTGTGGAGACATAGTCTCTGAATAGACCGTGGCTAGTGCCATTAAACTCCTCAGTCGTTATAATTGAAACTGGCTAATAAAAATGGTTTTATTCTATGGTCCTTATGGACGAAACACATATTCATTTTTTTAATTATGATGTTTACTATTTTAATATGTACGTCGGAAACTAAGATCAAAGATCCCATTAATTATGAATATGTCAAGAAAATAAAATTATATTTGTTACATATCGATAATCGACAATACTAATGTATTATCTGGAGACACACACATAAATCTGCTATGAGATTTTATTAAAAAGAAAACATATTTCATATCGATAATTTTACATATTTATATCTTATAGATAATAATAGTCTCTCGGAACCCTTGTCAGAGTGCATGGTTCTTGTATCATTTTACTGTGCCTTTGTTTTATTTTTATTCATGTAAATCAAGAGGCGAGACTTTAATAAAAGTAGTTGTCTTGTCTTTGTCTACATAACATCATTGCTTATTATTTCAGTAGATAGATTTATTTGTTTGAGCATAAGAATTTTTTTTTAGCAGCGTTGAGATCAATTGTTATTTGATTCAGTTATATTCTTAGATGTTTCAAATGATCTTTCAAATGTTTTCCTTTTTATAAACGTTTTCTTCAAGATACTGGCTGGTCAGTTTCTCTTTAGGCTATTATAACATAGAAAAAGAACTCAGGCGTCATCGAAGATTTACACTTAATATGCAAATAACCAGTGTTGATAACTACAACGGTTATAGATAAATGTGAAAGAAAACCGAAGGGGCAGTCAAGAATGGACAATCCAGAGAAACTAGCAACATTGGGTCCACAAGACACAGGACAAATAAACGTTAGAGAATAACCGAAGGGGCAATCAAGAATGGACAATCCAGAGAAACTAGCAACATTGGGTACACAAGACATGAACGACGAAGACAAAATAAAAAATAAATTTTAAAATAAAAACCACAACATAATAAGTGTTGGACACCCATTAGGTCCCATTCCCGACAGTATGTTATGTGAGTAAATGTCAGTGAATTGCCACGGGTCGTTAGGTTTCTCTGTGTAGTCTGGTTAGTTTCACAAATAAAAAAAACCCTGACATCTATGATACAACTAATATAACCGGCATTAATCACATACAAACCTAGCACTATCACCAGATATGTTCGACTCATATACACTAAGAGGTGTATTTGATGCATTTTTTAAGATTAAGTTTGTGAGTGACTTTCTGAAGATTATTGCACCAGTAATGGGTCCTTGTTGATAACTCTGCATCTGGGAAATGAAATAATGTACACAAATGATATTAAAACGACGAAGATACTCAGATTTGGGCGTTTATCGAACTGCTTTTGGCTCTAGATGTCTTTCTTGGGAATTCCTGGTTCAAAGACAGCAAAAAAGAACCTAAAATAATAACAATTTGCATTTTACTAGAATTTTGTCGTCCGGTTTAAGTTAGTTTCGACCTGTCAACTACATGATCATGATATACATTTATCAGAAATTATCCCCCACGTATTTATCATTAGTCATTTATTTGTCATACATTTTTGAGTGAGTGAGTGATTGTTGTCTAACGTCAATTCAGCAATTTTCAGCTATATTATGGCGAGAACAAGTTAATTTTGAATGAGACGATGATGGTGTCCGCTTTGTACTAAGCCAACAGGCTGAGCTGGATTTTTATAGTGCTAGATCACTGAAACAACAGTCCGTGGGTAGACATGTCGCTCCACTCGGACATGTTGTTCTGATTCAGAGCCAACCAGTCTTTGCTCTTTCTCCTTAATGCTGCTTGCTTAGCGGAGAAGGAACAAATACCAATTTTTTAGGCCTTGGTTTGACCCGCCCGGGGCTCTAACCCACGATCTACGGCTCTCGAGGCGAGTACGCTACCCATTACACCACCGATGCTGTTCATACATTTTTGAAATTAGTCCTTCTTGTGAAATAAAAAATCAACACAAAGTGGCCTACCTCTTTCAATTCATCGTTTATTCATCAGAGATATACTCTGATTAATTCGAACCTTCTTCATCTAATATTAAATAAAATGTTTATATACAATGTACCAGTCTTCAGCGAAATAAAATGCAATTATATACTTTAATATAATCACGTGGGATTTCAATATACTAACCACCAATTAACCCTACTTATAAATTTTACATGTGGTTGATAGACAATATGATAAAAATTGTCAAAGAGAACTTGACAACGGAATTGTTTTGTATATTATATACCATAAATGTTTATGCATTTTTCATTAAGTAAATTATTACGAGAGATTTATTATCCTTTATTCCTGATACAACTGACTTGTCACTGGATTGGAGAGAATGGCAAGTCAACAGAAAAATGTTACATCTAAAGAGGTAAGATTACAGTATGTATTTCCTAAATGAGTGATTGGTGTTTAATGCCAATTCATCAATTTTTCAGCTATATCTTGGCGAGAACAAGTTAATTTTCAATGATATGACGACGAGCTCCGCTTTGTTCTAGACCAACACGCTTAGTTGGATTTCTATAGTGCTAGCACACTGAAACAACAGTCCACGGGTAGACATATTGTTCAACAGGGACACATTATTCTGATTCCGAGCCGACCTGTATTTGCTCTTACTCCTTAATGCTGCGTGCTTAGAGGAGAAGCAACAAATACCAATTTCATAGTCGTTGGTTTGACCCGACCGGGGCTCGAACCCACGATCTACTGCACTCGAGGCGAGCACGCTAACCATTACACTACCGGTTATTTCTTAAATTTTGTTAAATATAGGTTTATTATTTATGTATTCTTTTATTTAAAAACATTCTTCATACTTATCAAAAGGTAAAAATGTCAGAGTTGAACAAACCATGTTGCCTGTTATATTATCAAAACTCGTAATGAAACTTTCCTCCTGTTTATGCCGTTTGGTTTCATTGCTCCCAGAACTTTAGATTATTTGACTTTCCAATCTTTCGGTTTTTAGCTTACCTGATGAAGGTTATTCCAGAAAACGTGCGCACTATATTTGATATCTACGGTTTTATCACTATATTCGAACTTGATCATGTTAATATGTAGCTTATGTAATACATGAATCTGGACTGGGTTGCACAATCTTCAATTAAATTTAAGTCTCAATTAAACCTTAAGTGCATATTGAATTCATGTACATTTCAAGTAAATTTAAGTGTCAATTAAGTTTTGATTGACACTTCAGTTCAATTTAGGTTTGTGCAACCCAGTAAAGAAAATAAAACGTAAAGTTCATTTCTATTACATGCTATAAGATATTAATTATTTGTTTATGTATCATCGGTAGCACACTTGTTGATCACGCTCCATTGCTGTCTACTCATCGTATCTGAGCATGTTCAGTCAAGCGTTACCGATGATGTTGTCTGTGTTGTTGTTTTGTATTGTTTTTTCTCCCTAAATTTCATCTATATACAGATGAATCGTTTTTGTATTTTGTTGGGGAACAGTCACGCACTCACGTGAGGAATATTATATTTCCCACAATATAATCCTGAAGTAAATTTACGTTGCTATGTACAAAGCATCAACTTCGTTTATCATGGTTTTTACGTTGTATTTGAACAATAAAATCCCCGAAGTGTTGTTTTTGACGAACATTAATCTCATTCAGACAGATAATGCATTAAAACCGTTCTTGTAATTCCCAATAGTCTCACTTTAACAGTTTTAAAATTCGTAATAATGTTTTAATTACTTTCATGAAGTCTAGTAGAAAGTCAATTCCCCTACCAGAAAAGCTATAGATAGAAACAAATGAAGCGTTCTTCATCTGTTTAGAAGCCACAATTCTGTATAGCTTGCTCAGTGTTTTAGTTTTTTGTGTTGTTCTATGATTATGTGTCTTTACGTTCTGAGTTTCGTGTTGTGATTTCCGCATAAAAACGATGTTCGGTTAATCTTTTTCTCCTGTTGTTTGTGGGAGTGCGGGGGTGCTCATGTTATGTTTACGTTGTTTGTATTTGTGTTGTGGTTTTTTTTCCCGTCTTTTGTGCCCTATGTTGCCTGTTTCTCTGGCCTGGCCTATTGTTTGTGGGAGTGCGGGGGTGCTCATGTTATGTTTACGTTGTTTGTATTTGTGTTGTGGTTTTTTTCCCGTCTTTTGTGCCCTATGTTGCCTGTTTCTCTGGCCTGGCCTATTGTTTGTGGGAGTGCGGGGGTGCTCATGTTATGTTTACGTTGTTTGTATTTGTGTTGTGGTTTTTTTTCGTCTTTTGTGTCCTATGTTGCCTGTTTCTCTGGCCTGTTGTTTGTGGGAGTGCGGGGGTGCTCATGTTATGTTTACGTTGTTTGTATTTGTTTGCGCATAATGATGTCCTACACATATTGTGTTGTGTTTTTTTTTCGTATTTTGTGCCCTATGTTGCCTGTTTCTCTGGATTGTCTATTTTTGATTGCACCCTCGGTATTCTCTGTAAATCCAACTACCAAGCGATCACGACCACAACGGGCTCGGAACCATCCTAAACGAGGACGGATACATAAAACGTCAATATAATGTAGGTAATTAAACCTGATTAAACAATGTTAAATCACATCCTGAATATAAATTACACAGTCACAAATATAGGGGTTAGAGTTATGGTGTTTAACGCCACTTTCAACAACAATTTCAATTATATCGTGAAAGATGACGTAATACGAATAAAGAAATCTTTCAAACACTGTTAGCAGTATGTCCGACATTGCAAAGTACAATAAACAATGAAAAGTCTACTGGGTTCGCATCGAATTTGCGGAGTGTTGGAATGCACCTGTATCATAAGTATTTTATTTTTCAATTGTCAGGACAGTGGAGCTATCAAGACTGAACAGAAAAAGAAAAAGATGATATCACAGCCCAGTTCTAATCAGCTAGGTATAGTAATAAGTCTTTTTTTTTTGTATATGAAATACTCATCCATTGCCACATCAAAAAGAATATTTTACATAATTGTCGATTAATATCAAGTAGTTTTCATATATTTTAACATGACTTCCCGATTACATTTTTTATATATCTAATATGTTCTTAAGATCACTTGTATCTGAACACGTTGACACATATTCTTTTGAAACCGTATCGGTGGTGGTATCATGCTCACCTCGAGTGCGATAGATCATGGGTTCGAGCTTCGATCGAATCAAACCAAAGACTATAACATTGATATTTGTTTCTTCTCCGCTAAGCATGCAGCATTAAGGAGAAAGAGCAAAGACTGGTTTGCTCGGAATCAGGATAATGTGTCTGAGTGTGGCAACATGTCTATCCGCGGACTGTAGTTTCAGTGAGCTAACACTGTCAAAATCCAACTAAGCGTGTTGTTCTAGTAAAAAGTGGACCTCATCATCATCTCATTGAAAATTAACTTGTTCTCGTCATGATATAGCTGAAAAATTGCTGAGTTGGCGTTAAACAACAATCACTCACTCACTCACTCACTCACTCACTCACATTCTTTTGACATCTAATCTTGTCAAGCGTATGTTCATTCAATTGTAACTACTTCAGTATTGTGTCACATTTAAGCAGCCAATGAGAGCCTATTATCATAGCACACACGTTTTCGATTTCTCGATCAAAGTTGTTTCTCTCTTAAAACATTTCATAGTGAAGAATTTATCACGAATTTTATTTAACATGTATGACATATAGGAAAACAATTTGTTCCGGAAGACCGTTTTGTTCCGGAAGACAAATCTTATTCCTCATTTTCACACATGTTCATTGCAATTTATGTGGGAACTATCAAGCTGGGGTAATTCCTGCACAAAGGCGTAATACCTTGGACTAAGATATAAAATTTGTTTATTTTAGTGATCATGTCATCTTTGTATGCCCCGTGACTGAAAGTCGTGGCACACAGTCTTACAACTGTCCGTCCATTTGTCTGCTTCCGTCCGTGTGTTTACATATAGAGTACATTTTTGTCCACCTAACACCTCTTAAAGTTTTCAAACTAGAATTCACACTTTTACCTTCCAGGGTGTGTAAACAAACACTAAATATATGTATGCTATCAGATTTTATATTTCCTCTAGTTTTCTCAAAAAATAACGTCAGTTGAACTTACTCTTATTTGCTTCATTTTTGTGAAATTTCGAATATACGCTCGTGCGTCGTCCGCCTAGCTACTCTTCCTCTTACAATTTTCAAGGTAGTGCATGTTACCAGGATATTTATTTTCTTTAATGTTGTCCAGTGCTATAATGTATTGCTGAGTGTAAATTGTTCAATTTTAGGTATTTTTGAACGAATGCTTAAATTCATATATATATAGTAGACCACCAATCAGGGTCGTCCATATATGTCTTACAGACACATCAAATGTTTGAGTAATAATCCACTGTTTGCACTAAAACTTCGGGTATACTAGTAGTAGTGTGCAGGGAATGCTTCAGTCTAGGTTAAAATAAGAAAATAAAATGAATGTAGGCACGTGAGATTCAAATAATAACGCATGATTCACTGTGTGGTGGAAGGCTTGAAGATACCAAAGTGACAACCAGAAAATGTAAAATAAATCGAAGGACAAATATAGATAATGCAATCGAGAAAATAAGAAGGATAAAAAGACAAATAATGATTAACAAATCACTAAACAGAAGACTAAAGATTGAGCAACAAGAATTCACACTTTAGGTGCTCCGGAAAGGTAGGCAGGTAGTTCTGTTCCACTAGTGAGACTCATCTTACTCTGTGGAATGACTTTTGAAACAGAAGTCTAGCTACTTTCCAAGCAATATATATATATTACAGCATTATTTACATTATTGACAGCAATATTACATAAAATTAAGAAATAACTCATGGAAGCCATAAGTTTGTATCCAGTTTTAACATGGGAAACATTATTTCCGTAAAAAAAATATTTATACCGAGTGATATGCGAATTTAAATATATTGTGAGTTTTTTCACAGTATTGTTTATATACCCAATGAAGAACGTCATGTTAGAAAATATAATATTTGGAAAACAATATAACTAATAAATATTTTCTGTCATGTAGATTTTCTCATCAACGTATACGATAAAGTCCTATTTGGTATGAGTACTAGGAATTCCATGTATTGTTGATTGATTATCGATAGAAAGTTTAGAATTTCGTCTATTGGTTGAAATTGATGGAAATGCGAGAATTTCGGTTATTGTAAATAAATTAGTTCCCATAGAAATGCAAAAACTCCGGTTATTGTAAATAAATTAATTTCTATGGAAAGGTTAAAATTTCGGTTATTGTAAATAAATTAATTTCCATAGAAATGCTAGAATTTCGTTTTTTTTTAAATTGATTTATTTCATAGAATGCTACAATGTCAATACATGTATATCCATTCAATTGTATGGTGACAACATGCTTACACATGCCGACCCTATACCCTTATTATACAACAATGTAGCACCGACATATGTAAGTTACTGTTACCATAAGATTGGATGAATATATCGACACGAAAACGATCAATAAAGGAAAAAAAGACGAAATAATACAGAAAATTCTGTGCAACGAACGCGTGTGCTTCATAACAATCTTGATTTATTTTCTCTTGTTAACTTTTTCATTATTTACCATGTTTTCGCTCATAAAACTAATTTGATCCCGCCACTTTTTTTTTATTGAAATGCATGTACAAGGTAGGAAAGAGAACGATCATGTATATACAGGTTAGAGATGTCGATGTTCCCTCTCTTTTTAAGACTTTTTTTTATTGTATTTTAGAACTGTTTCGACTTGTGGTAATTTTTTGTTTTTCATTTTGCTTTGTTAAAAAAAAAGACATGTATAAAAATTTATAATAAAAATGTTTTGCTTTCTCACATCTACTGTGCTTGTTTTTATTAACATTTGCACATGTTATCTGATATAGCCAATCTGCTTGTAATATATTCTTTGTTCAATGGCATTAACATGTGAAGCATTATTTAAGACCTTGACCGATTGTGGTTATCTTGTTTAGGCACTTTGGTTTTATTGCTCTCAAAATTTTAAATTATTTGCTTTCCAATCTTTCTAACTTGAGCGAATTTGATGAAGTGTATCCCAGAATGCACCATGCGCACTAAATTAGATATCTATTTTTTTATTAAGAGATTAACTAAGAGAGATTATCACTTACCTTTTATTTGCTTAAATGAAGGCAGAAGGGAGATACCTTTGAATAATTTCTCATTTTTAATACTCAAATTCACAAATCCCGTTAATAACGCCATGACTGAATGCACATAAATACATACTCTATTGTTAATGATATCAGCAGTTACATGGAGTTCCTCAATCTGATCTTCTATTCGGTTCAATGATTATTTGTGTTGTGTTCCTGTGTGTTTTTTTCTCTATGTGTTCCACTTACAAATATGCCAATGTGATTTAGTAGTATATGTGTTCCACTTACAAGCATACAAATGTGATTTAGTTGCAAATGTGTTCTACTTAAAAATATACAATTGTGATTTAGTAGCATATGTGTTCCACTTACAGGTATACAAATGTGATTTAGTAGTATATGTGTTCCACTTACAAGCATACAAATGTGATTTAGTTGCAAATATGTTCTACTTAAAAATATACAATTGTGATTTAGTAGCATATGTGTTCCACTTACAGGTATACAAATGTGATTTAGTTGCAAATGTGTTCCACTTGCATATATAGGAATATGATTTAGTAGCATATGTGTTCCACTTGCAAGTATACAAATGTGATTTAGTAGCATCTTTGTTCCACTTACAAGCATACAAATGTGATTTCCTAACATATGTGTTGCACTGACAAATATACAAATGTGATTTCGTGACATATGTGTTCCATTTACAAATATACAAATGTGATTTCGTAAGATATGTGTTCCACTTCCAAATGAACACACGTTATTTCGTAGCATAAGAATAGTAGCAAATAAATAAGATATGTAGCGAAACGTTTTCTTCATAAACCTACATGTAACTTAATGGTAAATCCACTTCACTTTCTGTTGACAGAAAATATCAAAAGGAGAAATCAAGGGATAATTATACAATTTTATTATTAATTTATTAATTCAACATATAAACGTCAATGGATTAAAGTGATTTGTTTGCAGGAAGAACACAATATTAATGCGTGTCTTTAAATATAAAGTTTATGTGTATTCGGCATAAAAGTGGGATAAGGCTAGGAGAACCTCACCTTTATCCTAGTTCCTCATACACATAAACTTTATATTTTAAGACAGTGTACTAATATTGTCTATTTATCATTATTATATATGTCATAGGCATTGAGCTTAAACTATGTGTATGATACTTATATAAACATACTCAATCTGAGCTTATTCCTCTTATTTCGTTGTATACATATACTTCCATAGCTTTTGAATACTCTCTTAATATATATTCGTTTATAATACAAATAAATGTATATAAATATGTTTCTTGCCTTTCATTTATATCATCATTTTACTTATCATACATATTTTATTTGTTTCACTTATACATGTACCCTGATATATAGATATATAGTTAGAAGCATGTATTGTTTTGGCATGACTAAATTCATGAGAAAGCAAGAGCTATCGTCCTTTAACTTAATGTTGTCGAAACAAATTAACAGTTGAATGCAGTTGTTTGTACACGATTCACACTCTCGTGATATAGATATAGTACATTTAAGACCCCCCCTACATACACACACTTAATATTTCAACCTAAGCATATTGGACGTTTGTATCTCCACACAGATGTAAGTTTTATTGACATTACAGAGACGGCATTTTACATGTGTGTAGTGTAAATGAAACGACGTCTTTTTCTGAGTAAGAAATTGCAGATTAAATGTATGTTCTTTCATGGAGTATCGTCAACCAATTGCACTAATTCAATATGTTAAATAGAAGTTAATTCATTCATAGAATCAAGGGAAGTGTTTGAAGATACCAAAGGGGTAATCAGAATCCATAAATTGAAGGACAGAAAAATGAAAAAGGACAAAAGGACAAACAACGACCTACAAAACACTACACAGAAAACTAAAGATCGAGAAACACGGACCCAACTAAAACAAGGGGTGAAATCATATGTTCTGAAGTGGCAGCCATCATGTTACTATAGTTACACATCCAGTGATTAGTCATAAATGAGGAAAGGACCGGGAAGCACTTACGATAAGTCATTTGTGCCACAGATATTTCGTAGCGGTTAACTAAGTAATGAAACTATTCTTTGCTATTACTGTAGGTAAAAAGAGTAAAACTAATGATTCGAAACCACCACAAGTCGTTGAACTGCACTTAGGAACCACCGTGTTGCCCCTCAAAGATGCAAGAGCAGTTCTAAGTCAAATAGAGCAGCTGAAATCAGACCAGAAATATTCAGCTACACTTGGGTTTTTGTCGGATTTGTTCCGGAAGTTACAGACGTTGGAGGACGGACAATTTTCTCGAATAGAGATAGATATGACTGTTAGACAATATCAGGACTACAAAGAAGGATTTCAGTATAGACTGACTGCCAAGCCCATTGGTAAGATGAATATGTAAAGTTATGCAGGATATAGTTTCTACATACTAACACTTAAGAGAAATGGAAGAGAAACGAATAAGACATACATATATGTTTAGACATGTTGCTAGACAGAAGATAAAAGCTGAACACCTCAAATATAATGTCAAACAATTACATAAGAGACAGAAAGGGAAATATGAAATATATGGTCAAGCTATTAAATAAGAGGCATACAGACGGGTGATATAAAATTCATTGTCAAACTATTAAATAAGAGGCATACAGACGGGTGATATGAAATTCATTGTCACGCTCTATTAAACACTACTAATAGAAGTATACAAGCGAGTCATATGAGATCAAGGTTTTTACAAGTGACATAAAAAAATGAATCATGTGAGAAATATTATTATACTATTGCATGAAAAACATAACAATGCTGTCATACGAAACAGATGTTCTAACTAATAAAAAAAGAAACACAAAAAAAGTAGTTAGCTAGTTCAAGACGATGTTCATAACAATATGAATACACCACCTACGATTGATAGCCCTACAGTGGAGAAACAAACAACAGATACTGTCCAAATACTTTCAGTGATGTGTAAATGCAAAATAAAGAGCAAAAATGAAAGTGATGTGCTCTTACTTTTTGTAAGAAGAGTTTGAAGAGACCAAAGGGGTAATCAGAAACCCATTAACCGAAGAAGACCAGACAACGCAATGCCCAAAGGATATAGTACAAAACATACACAAACAACAATCTACAAAGCATACACATAAAACTAAAGATCGAGTAACACGAACCCCACTAAAAACCGGGGTGAATGCAGGTGATCCGGAAGGATAAGCAGTTCCTGCTCCACTAATGGCACCCGTCGTATTATCTAGTTGTAAATAACCCTTTCCTCAACTACATTTTTCCACAAACTGTAGGGACGAGTGACTATCAAATGAAGAGCAACAATAAGAATGACGTTCTCTTACTTTCGTATGTTATTGTTTCTCATGATATTCATTTCCATAGCCTGTCGTGTAAAGAAACGTAGTTGGTAATCTTATCAATAATTCATTCACATTCAAAGGCTCCTGTTAATATGTGGTTTATGATCTCTATCCATCTAGGATATTGTCTGTTGATCAGCAATAATGAATTTTACCAAGTACCAGGATGTCCTAAAAGTAGAAAACTGCCGACCAGACCTGGCGCTAACAATGATATCAGTAAGTAGATCTGTGTAGTAGTATTGCTAATATTAGATTAATATTGAATGATGTAAGAATCCAGCGGTGATAGTGTGGCTTACTGTGAAATTATTATTTATCGTGGGGCTCTAATTTTCGTGGATTTCGTGGTTCACTTAAAACATGAAAATTAAAATCCAACGAAATACAATTTTCCCATTGATTATTTATTACCTGTAGTGTTTAAAACCACTAATTCAAGAACCTATGGATCAATGCATTTTGTAGAAACCACGAATATTGGTGAGTACTTTCACAGTACTTCGTAGGAGATTATTACGGTACGAGAATATTGTTAGCAGCATACACCATACTACAGTGAACCAAGAAAGATGTTAAAAAATATTCCTTATGAAAATGTTCGGAATAACCGATTGGTTTTGCTTCCATTCTCTAACAATGTTACCGAATCAACGTTTGATAAATTTACTGACTTATTCAAAATCAACTGATATGGACATTAGTCATTTAGAAGAGCTTGAAAATACCAAAGGGATAATCAGAAGCCGTAATGCGAAGGACAGACTCCACAATGTCCAAAAGTAAAGGGACAAACAACGATATACAAAAATTACACATAAAACTAAAGATCGAGTAACATAATGAGTAATCAGAAGCTGTAATACGAAGGATGGCACACAATGGACGACAAAAAGCCCAGTTTCTTCTCCAGTAGTTATACCTGTCGTTTTACCCAGGAACGACACAATTGTTACATTACATATATCTTATTTTATTCTGCAGAACGCCTTGAAAATCTGATGTCAACAATTGGTTTCAAAGTTATTCGAAAAGAAAACATAAAGAAATGGGAAATAGAGCGTGAAATTAAAGCAATGTCTAAGGCAGATCACAAGAAATTCGACTGTTTTATATGTATAATCTCTAGTCATGGAACCAGTAGTAAGCTTTATGGTAGTGATGGATACGATGTTATGTTAGGACCACAGATGAAATCATTTAAGCCAGATGTTTGTCCCGATCTTGACGGGAAACCAAAAATATTTCTTTATCAGTCGTGTACCATAGAAAATGATGGTAAGTCAAGACACATTTCAACAATGGAATGACAGTATGAATTATTACGAATAAACGTTAGAGAAAAACGAAAGGGCAAATAAGAATGGATACTGGCTCACAAGACACAAGACGAAGACCAGCAAACAAAAATATAAAGCACAACATATGAAACTAATACGATGAGCAACACGGACCCCACAAAAAACTGAGAGTGAACGTAAACAAGCACAGACAACACAATAAGACATGAGCCCTCCTACAAACAACACGGGGTAACGACGAACCAAACATCGTTTTTATGCGGAAACAGTGACGGACATCACAACACGGAACTCAGAACGTAATCAAATAATATGTCATACAACACCAACCGCACTACTTAAAACCGGGGCGGAGGCGAATGTAAGAGACACAGACAACATTGTGCACAAGATACAGGTAGACCAGAGACAAGCAAAACAAAAACATAACATCAAAAACTAAAATGATGAGCAACACGGACTTCAGCAAAAACAAACTGGGGGTGAAAACATGTGCTCGCGAAGTCTCCGAAAATACAGTGATTATACGGCAATCTGGATACTACGTCAAAGTACTAAACCAAAGGGAAATAAAGCAAAAGTACAAACAATCGGAGACATTTCTGAAAACCGGACATGAGGCTATGGTTAGTATATTCTGACCTATTAATGGGGACCCCTTGTTAAGTCATCATTCATAAAACCAATTAGGAAAAAGGGATTCACAAGTATAGGCAACTGGCTATCCTTCGCGAGCGCATGTACTCGGCCCCGGTGTTTCGGTTCTTGTTGCTTTATTGGGTGTGTTCTGTGTGGAATTGTTTGTTTTACTTGTCTTCTTTCTGTTCCTTGAACCCATTTGTGCCTGTGTGTCTTGATTGTTCAATCGATTTTATATAATACCCATGACCACTGAGGTTTGCCTTTTCAAATCCGTCCGTTTCGATGTATACTCGATGCAATCTGATGTGATAAATTTTCCAAGTGACTCATGGAAGGTCGATGATTATTACCCCGGAATTCCCCATTTTCCTCGACCAATAAATACTTACAATCTCTAAATATTGCATCATACGGGCAGACATACCCGGTGCAAACAGGTTATAAAGCTGCTCATGTAATTTATGCCTGCTCTAAATACTGTAACAGAAAAGAAAAGTTTAAAGACACCAAAGGAGTAATCAGAAGCCGTGAATCGAAGCACAGACAACAGACTGGCAAACAAAATTAGCAAGTTAGTAATTTGCCATTGATTGAAGGAAGAAATGAAGACAAAAATGTATAATATATGTGTTGATAAAAAACATTAGTCTCTATGATTAATCAATATTTTTAATTTCAAAAAACGAATTTTATATTAAATTTAATCTATTTCAGTGGAAAAGGTACAAGAGTCACAGCAGCCCTTAATAAATGATGTTGATTTTTTGTATGGATATTCGACACTGCCCGGTTATCTAGCCTACAACGCAAAAGGAGTCCAAATGGGATCATTCTATCTGAACCTTCTTTGCCAACATTTACAGGACAAATATAAAGCGTAAGTATGGGAACAATGCGATCAATAGTAACATGTTGTTGTCTCAACTGTCTAAATATATAAATTAGATGTATAAGTATATTGTCTCCTTTGACAGATGGGTACTAATAGTGGGGCAGGAATTGCTGATTCTTCCGGTGCACCTGATTTCAATTTTCCCATTGTGAACTTTCCATTTATATGTAGCAACATTCCAGCAGCACCTGCATATGGACTAGATATCTCTCAGTTGATACGATATTCCAGAGCTTAGAGGGTTGCTGCTAACAAGGAAGCTACTGAACCAAGGGTTCCTCTTGGTTACGTTGCAGTCATCACTTCGAACGTTTTATATGTATGTTTTGTAGATCATTGTTTGTCTTTTTGTCCTTTTTCTTTTGGCCATTGTGTTGTCTATTCTATGGATTCTGATTACCCCTTTGGTATCTTTGGCCATTGTGTTGTCTATTCTATTGATTCTGATTACCCCTTTGGTATCTTTGGCCATTGTGTTGTCTATTCTATGGATTCTGATTACCCCTTTGGTATCTTTGGCCATTGTGTTGTCTATTCTATGGATTCTGATTACCACTTTGGTATCTTCAAACTCTTCCTGTGGTCACCACAATGACTTGGGTGACTGCTATGGAATATCTGTGTTATAAATGACCACGGATATGTTCCACTTGTCATAAACACTTCCCAGTCCCTTCCTCTTTCATGACTTATCACAGGGTTTGTAACTAGATTAACACGACGGGTGCCACTAGTGGAACAGAAACTGCTTACCCATCCGCGACACCTTGGTTCATCCCCAGTTTTTAGTTGGGGCTCGTATTACTCGATCTTTAATTTGATGTGTAATGTTTGTAAGTTTGTAAGTTCCTTTGTCCTTTTTCTTTTGGCTTTCTTCGATTTATGGATTCTGATTACCACTTTGGTATCTTCAAACTCTTCGTAATATACATCGACTCTGTACATGAGGATTCTGCTACTACATTCAGGGAACAGGAGTGTGGAAACGTTTCAATGTACAGTTGACTCTCATTGTCTCGAACTCGGTTGACTCGAATTTCCGGTTGAGTCGAATTTTTATCGAAGTCCCGAACTTCGTTGTGTATAAATATATGTAATTTGACTCCTGTTGAGTCGAATTCGGATGAGTCGAAATTTCGTTGTCTCGAATAAAAGTTTTGATCCCGAGATATAGAAAGCCATATTATTTATATTCGTTAAGTCGAATTTACCTGTCAAAACATGTGTATTACCTTGGGATTAAAATCGGATCACAGGTGAAACATCCGGTCATTGGCTTTGACATTTTTACCTTAGGCTATTTCACATGTTTATTTCACAATCTGTCAAATTAATTAGTAATTGGCTTGGTATTATGACACAAGTTAGATGTGTACTCCAAGAAATAATAGAATTTGTACAAAATGCACATCTGGTTTGGTAGGAGATGAGTTCCACTATCTTTTTACATGTCAATGTGAGGAAATAGTTGAACTACGAAATAAACTTATTCCTCATTATTATATTAGAAATCCCTCTGAAGCTAAATTGGCTGGTTTGTTAAGACTGTGTCATGTAGAAGTACTTAAAAATTTATCCGCGTTTATTAAAAAAATATGTCCTTTATTTTAGGATGATACCTGTATCTTCTCTCTATCCCCCATGTTTTTTATATTGATATGTTTTATGTTACGCATTATTCACACTTATATGTTCTTGTTACTTATGTTTACTGTACTTATGTTGCACACTTGTGTGCCTGAGTTTACTAAATAAAGTATTGAAGTATTGAAGTATGTACAATCATAAATTATCGATTCATAATATTATAAGTGCGCTTGGGTCGGCATACATAATGATTATGAAAAGTACACAACGGAAGTGTTTTTATCTATTGTCGGAAATTAATTTTGATTATAATTTCTCAATTTTGAGAGATTTGAAAAAAATGTTACTCTTAATTAACAGTTGTAATAAAAAGGGAATTTTTTTTTACACTTTATTGAATCATAAAAACACACAATTTATTGTAAATATTGCACAAAGAAAAATACGTCATGGTGGATGAAGTTTATTGACAATGCAACAGCTGAAAAACATAATCATGCATACAAAAAAGATATTAGAAGCTGTACATAGAAAAAAAGGACAGACAATACCATGAACGAGAGAGAAGAGACAAAACCAACCAATATTGGTCCAGAAAACCCTACAAAGAAATAACAAAATTTGTGTTTCGAAGCGTTGTTCGATATTTAGTAATTTTATTATTTCCTTTTGTTTTTGCTTTGCTTCATTGATGATATTTGTCTATCCAGATTGTGATTTTTAAGTAGGTGCTTAGTGATTCGAAGCACTGTCTGCTATCTATATTTTGTTATTTTAATTCGGTTTATTATTTTTATTTCATTATTTAAGGTGTGACTTAGTTGCAATACTTGAGGAAATCAATAGAGAAATGGCAGAGAGGAAAACAGAACATCGACCAAATGACTTGGGATCTGTAACCATGTTTGTAGATTGCTTAAGAGGGCATTTGTTTTTTCAGTAACTAGACACACTCCTGAGGTGTTGCTGCATTTCCTATCCATTGTATTTTTCATATTAATCCAAGTCAAATAGATCTTTGAACATTTAACATACTGCACATGAAAATACTAATTAAGGCATGAAATAAATTGGATTACCAGTAATATGTTTTTCCTTGTTGTATTTACTATATATAAAGTCACTATTCCTAAGCAAACATTACATTGTATATCATAATTTACTTATATGTAATAAGAGATTAAATGTCTTAACCATTCAATTCCTGTTCATGGCGAGGTGTACTCGATACAACATTATGTGATATTGTTTGTCAGTGACTTGCGGCAGGTCGGTGGTTTGCTTAGGGGACTCTGACTTCTTCCACCAATAAAACTGACCGCCACGATATAACTGAAATATTGTTGAAAGTGATGTTAAGCACCATAATCCTAACTCCTTTCATCATTCAGAGATAGAGATGTTTTTGCCATTCGTTTTGGTTGTTGATTAACGCCACATGAGCCACTATTTCAGCTGTTGTCATGACGATAATTAGTTTACTAACAATGCATGAGGTGACAAGTGGCACTGTGGGTCTATGGACTGCTGCTTTGATTGCCACACGGAACATGGCAGCTAATGAATGGGGTCGGAATAGTGTGCCTTGCAAAGTGAAACTAACAATTACTCATAACATTAAAAGTTTGAAAATATCAAAAGGGTTATCAGAAGAAGTCAATCCGAAACTAACAATACAATAACCAAACGGAAAAGAACAAAGGGACACAAAATAGTACACTAAGCACTACAAACAAAATTGGAGATTGGAGAAAATGAATCCTACTAAAATCCGAGTGTGTTTAGGAAGAAACATACTTTGTCATTAGGCGTTGCTGCAAGTTGCCTTCTACGTCTTACAACAACCAGATGCAATCGTTTTTGTAGCGGTTGTAGCATTTTCCTGTCGTCCTTTTTTTTTTTAGAGCTGTCTATCTTTCGACATGGAAACCCCATTGGTGTATTGGAATTCTGATTTTGTTTCGGTTAGCTTTGCCCACTACGTTTATACATTTTTATTCCCCATTCTTTTTATTGGTGTTGTCGCATCCGTTTATTCTTATTTGACTAGTCATTTTTATCCCAAAAATATCGTATCTGCCAGGCAGTAATTTCAGAAACTATCATATCTGACAGGCAGTAATTTCAGAAAATATCATATCTGCCGTGCAGTAATTTCAGAAAATAGTTCATCTACCAAGCAGTAATTTCAGAAAATATCATATCTGACAGGCACTAATTTCAGAAAATATCATATCTGCCGGGCAGTAACTTAAGAAAATATCATATCTGCCTTGCAGTAATGTCAGAAACTATCATATCTGCTAGGCAGTAATTTAAGGAAATATACCTACCGGGCAGTAATTTCAGAAACTATCATATCTGCCGGGCAGTTATTTCAGAAAATAACCCAGCTGGCAAATATACATCATTTGCTTCATGAATAGTGAATTCGGTTTGGGATTTTGCGAGAATTGATTTCTCAGAGCAATCTCCCATGGAAGGCGAAATCTGAGATTGTGAGATGCGATTGGAAGTCCATTTCGAGTAAAACATATCAATGATAGTATGTTTATCGAGGATTTGATAACGTAGTGTTAGTGGCGTCAGTATAACTTCACATTAGAACAGTGATATTAAATGTTAATATCACGCTAGATAAGAAATAACTATTGTACTTATTCTGGGTTCGAATCATTTTTAATATTTTACGTTGTCTTGAAAACTGAAATTAATCTAAATGCGAACTGCAATGTAGATCATTCAAATTGGGATTATATAGTGTCATAGGTTTTATGAGCTAATATAGATAAATATCATTTCATATTCAAAAAGTGTACATTGGGTTCATGTATGATGAGATATTTTTGACACAACATGAATTCATTTATAATGAAATTTTACACCCGAAGAATTGCTTTGTTAAAATTAAAGGTTATTATTTAAAAGATAACAATCTATGTATTTTGTGAATTAGTTTTCACGCTCGTTTAAATACTATTTTATTATTTTTTACTAAAGGACTAATTAAGTGTAGTAATTAGTGAAGAAATAACTTCAATCACACATGTGGTAGGTCAGTGTTTATATAAATATCTGGTTATGGCCCATACTGAACAATACTTTCGTAAGTATTTATATAATTTCTAAAATTCAAATTTAATATAGCTCGGATCAGGTGTCACTGCAAAATCACTGGGTACAGGAGAAAAATCAACAAGAACAGGAGAATGTACTTTTATAAGTTCAAATAAAGATTACAGTTCATATATAAACAATTAAACAATCAAATAAATATAATGCAATTTAAAACAACTATTATTTATTTAACAATTTAAATGACCGAAATTCCATTTGAAGTGTAATCTCATTAAGATGGACTTTAAAAGCTTATTAAATACTTTTCCTACTTACGGTCATTCTGACTTTCTTTGACCCAAACAATCAATTTGTTGACCCATATGTAATTTTGCTTATGTAAATTGTTTATTTTTCAAATATACTTTCTTTCAGAACAAGTTCGCATAAAATTGATTTCATAATTATAAATATTTTACACGAATAAATGTAAAGATGTATTAAAATTTCCAAAATTATATAAATTTTAGTAGATTTTATCCAAATTTTCCATACCCTAGATCGACGCGATTTTACCAAGTATGGTAATACCCGAGAAAATGACCATGTTTATGATTAAAAGATTATTGTTGTTACGATATTTCTTTGGGTCAAGAACTAGATCTACTAGATTATATATAGCAGTAGCATGCAGCAAAAACATGAAAATAAAAATGAAATAAACGACAACACGATAATAGTATTAATGCTGACAGGTTTAAGAACCAGAGTAAATCTCATATTTGAGAGCACAAGTTCAAAGAGAATAACCGAAGGGGCAATCAAGAATGAACAACCCAGAGACACTGACAACATTGGGTACACAAGATACAGGACAAACAAACGTTAGAGAAAACCGAAGGGGCAATCAAGAATGGACAATCCAGAGACACTGACAACATTGGGTACACAAGATACAGGACAAACAAACGTTAGAGAAAACCGAAGGGGCAATCAAGAATGAACAATCCAGAGACACTGGCAACGTTAGATACACAAGATACAGGACAAACAAACGTTAGAGAAAACCGAAGGGGCAATCAAGAATGAACAATCCAGAGACACTGGCAACGTTAGATACACAAGACACAGTACGAAGACCAACAAAATACAAAACACAACACAGAA
This sequence comes from Gigantidas platifrons, assembly GCA_002080005.1. Taxonomy (NCBI): domain Eukaryota; kingdom Metazoa; phylum Mollusca; class Bivalvia; order Mytilida; family Modiolidae; genus Gigantidas; species Gigantidas platifrons. The sequence continues at coordinate 257,110 of MJUT01013246.1, forward strand.
AACTAAAGAGCTGAGCAACACAGATCCCCACCAAAAATCCGGGGGGGGGACCCAACTGCTCGCTAATGGTAAGCTGTTCCTGTTTCGTATGTCAAGACAGAAATAAATGAGACAACTCACAAAAATACAAACACAAAATACTACAGTCTACAACTTACTGCCAGTGCATATGACCTATAATCTATAATCTTCTACATACAAACACAAAATACTAGAACTTACTGACAGTGCACATGACCTGTAATCTATAATCTTATAAAATTAAGATTAAGATTAAGTTGTAAAATCCATGTAGAAGTAATGTATTATGAGTGCATAATAGTATGACTCTTGACGAACTATTAACGGGAATTTTAACGGAATGTTTATGGAAGATATTTAAAAAATATATATTTTTGAAATAAGAAAAGAGTAGGTGGAAAACATTGGTTGGCATCATTACCGAGCTCAATACAAACCACTGTTACGGGTTATGGCTATGGTGTTTAACACCACTTTCAACAATATTTCAGTTATATCATGGCAGTCATTTTATTAGTGGACAAAACCGGAGTACTCGGAGAAAACCACCTACCTGCCGCAAGTCACTGACACACTTTATCACATAATGTGTATCGAATACTCCCCGCGTGAGCGGTATTCGAACTCACAACGTCAGTGGCGATAGGAACTGATTGCATATGTAGTTATAAATCCAACTACCATACGATCAAGACCATGACGGCGTCTATTATGACGAACCCGGAACTTCCTGAGAATAATAAAGACGTAAGCTAATGAAATATGGGTCACGACTTACATACGGGTCATTAGTATTTAACATCACATAATGTTTCAATAAAAACATAGATATATAATTTCGTTAACAGCATTTCGGAGGAATCTTGATTACTCACAGACACCCTATGGAACGTCACAGACAAACTTTTTCACGTCAAGTGGTATCGAATACACCTCACCACAAAACAGGAATTGACCTCACAGCTTTAGTGGGGATTGGAACACTAATTTCATAGGTAGAGGTAAATCTAACAATAGTACGATCGCGACCATGACGCCCCAAAAACGTTATTAAGAGCAACAAGTAAATATACTTGTCAGTTCTTGGAATAATGGTTGTTTCTTTTCTATTTTTCTTAGCGTAATAATTGGTATATAGATTTAAAAATGGCATCAAAAATGATAACACAGAAAAGTTTTAAAGAGGTATGTATTATTATTAGATAAACAGAGGCTCACAAATGTCCCGACCTCTGTTGATTGATTATTGTGTATAGTCTATATAAGGATATGTCTAATTATTTGTATTATAGCCAAAACAAGACAGATGTTCCAGTGTGGATTGTAGTTTTATCTAATATATGACGAAGGTAAAATGTCGTCACCATCCGAGTAGACAAAACTTCTTTTAGAAATGGACAATGAGGGCGGGTTAAAGACGAAGATTTTTTGCTTCCAAATTTTTTAAAAAATTTTTGGTTTTCCAATCTTTTGATTATGAGCGTTACCTGATGAAGGTTATTTCAGAAACGCGTCATACGCACTAATTTAGATATCTACATTTTTTTACTACAGAAGGTGATTTCAATTTTCCTATTGTGAACTTTCCATTTATATTTAGCAACATTCCAGTAGCGCCTGCATACTAGTAACTATGATGTATATATCTCTCAGTTGATATGATTTTCCCGAGCTTGTAGTTCCTATCAGGATTTCAGGGATTTGCTGTCTAACAAGGAATCTACTTCGAAAGTTTTACGGTCGCCATCATGCCGTTTTTCGTAGTCCTCTTTCGTGACTTTTCAGCGCATTTTGAACAAGAGTAACACGACGGAACTGCTTACCCTTCCGAAGCAGATGAGTTCACCACCGGCCTTTAGTGGGCTAATTATATTCAAACTTTAGTTTTCTGTGTAGTATTTTGTAGATCATGTTTGTCCTTTTATTTATCATTGCATTGTTTGTCAATTCTTCGATTTACGCCTTCCCAATGCCCATTTGAAATCTTCAAACTTTTCTTTTAGTACGCTATATACTACATAATACGGCACCTTATCATGCAGATTGTGTGTTTACATATTTTACTTTGTATTATGAATTGCATGTTTCTAGATTCCAGGAAATCCTGTACCAAGTAAAAATGGACCATTAGTATCAAAGTCTGTAGTTAATGATGGCCTAAAATCAAACGACATGAAAAACAATTCTCAATCAGTAACCGTTCGAAATTCTCAAAACCTTCAACAAAATGGCAAGAAAAATGTATTAATGACAAATATTGATAAAACAAATGGCAGTCAACAACAACAAAAATTAGCATGGAGTAAAAATGAGGTTCAAAAGGACGGACAAAAGTCATTACGGTTGAACCCCACTTTGCCAAAAACACAGGTTAACAATAGTGAAATATCAAAGTCGGGTCAAAAACAGACATTTGGACAGAAACCACAGCAATTAGGACAAAGTCTAGGAAATCAAACAAACAATGTGCACAACGTACAAATGTCCAAGAATGACAACTCTGCAAAACCAGGACAAAAAGCAAATGTAACGAATAAAATTTCTAATTCTCTAGTTTCTCCGAACAAAATGGAACCGTTACAAACTAGTGTTAAAAAATCTGACCGTCCGAATGATGTAGTATCTAAGTCACTTCCTAACAGAGTTCAAGAAATTCCAAATTTAGGGCAAACAGGCCAAATAAATAGAATGAGTAAACCGCAAGCAGACGGATTAGTTAGTCAAAATCGAAGTCTGCAAAAACCTACTGGAAGAAATGAAGTTCAGACACGGGGACAAAATCAAGGAACACAGTCTAACATGCAGCAATTATATCAAACCGGACAGAAATCAGGGAACCAGGTCAACAATGCACAGAAATCTTTACAAACAGTTCAAAAAACAGGCAACCAGATACAAAATACACAGCAATCCCCCAAAACGGTGCAAAAACCTGGGAACCAAATCAACAACGCACAGAAATCCCTACAAACTATTCAAAAACAAGGCAATCAGACAAATTATGTACAGATAGACAAACAAATTGGACAAAAACCTGGCAATCCAGCAAATAATGCACAGAAATTGCAACAAAACGGACAAAGACCAAGGATACAGACAAACAATGCTAATAAAACCCAACAAGTTAACAACTTACAGAAATCTCAAATGGGCAAAAATGAGATGCCATCAAAGACTGGACAGAAAGCTAATATACCAAATAATACGTCACAATTACAAGGTTCCTCGAATTCAAAAAATCCACCTCCTGGAAAAATAATTCATCAACCTATCAAGAAACAAGGCCAAAAAGATCAAACAGGGAAATCGATCCGAAATGAACAGTCTGTTGGCAGATCTGGATTAAGTCAAGGGGGGAAAAATCCGAGTGGTAAGAAGTAATTAATACACGTGTAACCATAAACTGTGATTTTACTGAGATATCATCAGGACTGCGTTGCACAAGCTTCAATTCAATTTGACTCTCAATTGAACCTTAAGTGTAGGTTAATTTCGTGTACATTTCAGAAAAATTTAAGTATCAATTAAGTTTTAATTGGAACCGAAATGTAATTAAAGTTTATGCAACCCAGTCCAGGTTTGTAACAAGAGCAACACGATGGGTGCTCCTAGTAGATCAGGAGTTGTCTTCCCTGGTTTTAGTGGAATTAGTGCAACTCAATTTGTAGTTTTCTATATAGTGTATTGTAAATCATTGTTTGTCCTTTTTCTTTTGACCATTGTATTGTCTGTCCGTCCATTTTCAGCGTCTGATTACCTCTTTAATATCTTAAAATGTTCTTAGCATGAAGAGTGTTGTGATCCACGAAATCATTCTGCTGTAAAGAAACTTAACTTTTTTTTTATTATCAAGAATAAACAGTTCTTATTTCTATGATTACAACTAAACACTGTTTTATAAAGTTTAAAATCTCGACACAAAATGTCATTATTGCACCAAATTGTTGAATTTTGGAGACAATATTCCTTTTCACGTTTTACTACAAAAATGCCATAGTATATTCTATTTTCATTGGAATGCAGATTTCTAAAAGAAATTGGAATATCAAAATAGGAAATACCAACTGAAAATAAAGGTTAGAGGATACCGAAGAGGCAATCAACTATGGACACTGCAGAAAAACTGGCAACTTTGGGTACACAAGACGAAGACAAAATAGACTACGTACCAACCAATTTGAATATACTCTCAGCAATCTTTCAATTACAGAAATTACGTGATTTAAAAAATACATAATTGGATAAAGCTTACGGTTTCATTATAAAGTAAGTTAATTATGCGTTCCCTCCGCAAAATAGAACTCGATTATCCTCCTGTGAATCAAACACTGAATGTACAAAAAAAAATTCTAGTTTTATCTTTTTAGATAAAAAGAAAAAGAAAAAGAAGCGAACTGAGAGAAGGTCTCAGCCAGTTCGTCCGCAAATAATAGAATATCCTGCTGGAACAACGTCGATCCCGCTCGCGGAGGCTCAACTATTGTTAGGGGAAATAGACAATATGAAGGGTGATGGAAAATATGATTCTCTAGCGGAATTCTTATCTCAATTATTACAAAAAGTTCAGAATTTAGAGACTGGTAATTATTCTAGAACAGAAATAGAGTTATGTGTGAGGTAATTTCAGGATTACAATGAGGGATTTCATTATCGGATGGAGTCAAAACCTAGAGGTTAGTAGCATAGGTTAGGATAGGCTAGAGTTATAGTCTGTAACACCACTTTCAACAATATTTCAGTTATATCGTCGCTGTCAGTTTTACTGGTGGAGGAAACTGGAGTATCCGGAGAAAACTACCAACCTGTCGCAAGTCACTGACAAACTTTATCACAATATGTTGTATCAAGTACACCTCGCCTGAGCAGAGTTCGAACTCACAACTGTAGTGGTGATATGCACTGATTGCATAGGTAGTTGAAAACCCAACTAACATACGATCACAACAGCCCCCATCTAATACATAAAGATGTGATAATATTTAGATGAGAGTGTTATATGACGAAACAAAAAATTGTCGATTGCGAGATAACATCAAAGCAATAAATAGCCAATAATTAAAAAAAAAACCAATAGCAGAAAAATGTATCATGTACACTTCTCTAAGGCACATGCATTACGGATATAATTTGCACATCAAAGGTAAGTGAACATGCGGTTTGAATCATGTCACGTAGGACAGAAGTGTATTCACTGAAACATATATTAATCGACTAAGTAGATGTTGCTGATGTTCGTCAGACATTCTACAGCGCCACACTTCATCTGCTTTGTTTGAAATTCTTAAAAGAAATTAATTTACATACTAAAATATAATTAGATAACATAAGCTCTAAATAATATGTTTTTATCCTTTTAAGTTTTTTTTCTTTTATTTGTACATATAACCCGATTGTTTTATGCACACATATGTTTTATTTCTAAGGTTTTTGTAGTTAAGGAAATTAATTCATAAAATTTGTTCACGCCATGATATAGCTGAAATACATGTACTGCTACGGTTGGCATTAAACACCAATCAATCAATCAATCAATCAATCAATCAATCAATCAATCAATCAATCAATCAATCAATCAATCAATCAATCAATCAATCAATCAATCAATCAATCAATCAATCAATCAATCAATCAATCAATCAATCAAATAAGACAAGTGCAAAATGCTCTATAGTGATAATGGGGCACCTAACTTTACGATATGACATATTTTGTACACTTTCTTACGAATTATAAATGTAATATGTCATTACAAGACAGATGCTAATTATGGACCGGTAAGTGGGGGACGAGCTTTCAAAACTGATAAGAAAAAAATGTCATTTGTCTTCCAATTATACCCTTATACCTGAATCTGATTAATTGAACATATTGTGCTTCCAAACTAATAACAATTTAGCTTTTCCTACATCTTTGCTAAGCAAAAGTGGGGGTACTTGCCCTTTTACCCCGCAGATCCTACTCCCCTGGAAGATAATGATATATCTGTTTCGTTATAGGTCTCGCTCTTATATTAACAAACAGTGAATTTTATAAGGTACCAGGCGATCCATGGAGTTATGATTTAGACAATCGCCCAGGAGCTGAAATCGATGCAGGTATTTATATTGCTGTAGAAATAGCATCTGTTAAAATTTGATGGTATTTGGCGACAATTGTTTCTCTAATAAGTTTTCAGATTGCATCGTATACTATCTAACATTTAAATTATGATTCTCTGTTATGGAATCAATATTATACATATGATAACTTTTGTGTTACGGAGAATGAATACCCTACGTATACGTTCAAATAAACGTTAGCGAATACCGAAGGGGCAATCAAAAATGGAAAATCGAAAGAGAAACTGGCAACATAGGTGTACAAAAGACGAAAAAAAACAAAACAAAAACACAACACAATATGTGCTGGACACCACTATGCGCAAAAAACCACAAATAACGTAAATAAGACATGAGCCCTCCTACAACCAACTGGATGTAAAGACGAACCTAACAACCACAAATAACGTAAATAAGACATGAGCCCTCCTACAACCAACTGGATGTAAAGACGAACCGAACAACCACAAATAACGTAAATAAGACATGAGCCCTCCTACAACCAACTGGAGGTAAAGACGAACCGAACAACCACAAATAACGTAAATAAGACATGAGCCCTCCTACAACCAACTGGAGGTAAAGACGAACCGAACATCTTCTTTTTCTTTAGAATGTTGTTTATTGTTCACCAAGGTATATATGAGGGTTGGCACTGTACTCACACTTGTTACTAGATTAATACGACGGGTGCCACTAGTGGAGCAGGAACTGCTTACCCTTCCGGAACACCTGAGTTCACCCCCGGTTTTAGTGGGGTTCCTGTTACTTGATCTTTAGTTTTATATGTATGTTTTGTCGATCGTTGTTTGTCCTTTTGTGCTTTTTCTTTTGGCCATTGTGTTGTCTGTTCTTCTTCGATATACGGTTTCTGATTGCCACTTCGGTATCTTCAAACTCTTCTTGAATGGTTCGCATGATTTCACTAAGGGAGAGGTTTTGTCCCATAACCATATTTTAAACACCGCTACTGTTATTGAAGTACATGTACCGACCAAGGGAAAGTGAGCGGTCATATATTTGTCCAGGAGGGATACCGACTTTGACTCTGAACGATTTTCCTTTTCGATTTTTGAATTGTTCTGACGGGTCATATATTTTTTCTTTCTCCATTATATCAGCTATTATCCACTGGGGTAAATCTGATGACCGTAATCGTAATTACGGTCATCCCAAGATGGCGGACATGAAATTAGGTAAGAATCTTTTTTGTTGATTATATTGTTTCTATAAGGAACCGACCATTTACCTTGCAAAGGGGGAGGGAGGGTTATGGTTTTTTTTTTTCGCTCAAATTTTTTTTTCGGACGTGTTGTATATCAAAGAGAAAATCAAATTTAAAAAAATCGCTGATATGAACGTAATTGAAAACTGAGATGACCGTAATTGCACCGCCGATGAAGTTTTCATTTACGGTCATCTTGGCGATTTTTAAAATCGGATTTTCTCTTTCATATGCATTTTTCAGTCATAATTTGTGATTTCTTTGTGATAAGTCATAGATTACTATCGTACCAATGCATGTGCCATTTAAAATACATTATAGAAACAATTTAATCGACAAAAAAGATTCTTACCTGATTCCATGTCCGCCATCTTGGGATGACCGTAATTACAGTTACGGTCATCAGCTTTACCCCAGTGATTATCTGTTCTGTGATATGTTTACAATCAAATGTTATATTAGCTATTTTACGATCTATTTATGGGGGTTATGTTTTGGTAGATTTATATATTTATTTTGGTTTTTGGTGTGTCCATCACGATCTTCGCATAGCGACAATTTTTAATATCGCTATTACAATACAAACAGCGTGTTCGCTCAGGTGTGATGCATTCGATACAACATTATGTGATGAAGTTTGTCAGTGACTTGCGGCAGGTCGGTGATTTTCTCTGGTACTCTGGTTTCCTCCACCAATAAAACTGACCGCCACGATATAACTGAAATATTGTTGACCAACATAACCATAACTCCCCAAAAAAGCGTGTTATATATGGATCGTTGGCTCTTCCGAATCACCTGTTTGTGTGAGTTCGCGTTGAGAGCAGTCTGTTTTTATTCTTGTTTCTGCTTACCATCGTGTTTATCTCATTTTCGGAATTATATTTTTTAATTTGCATACGCTGCGTTTTGTTTTTGAAATTTTTATATGTTTTATTGCATTTCTATTTTCAATTTGTTACAGATAACTTCGAAAAATTATTAACAGACATGGGGTATTTAGTAACACGGAGAGACGATATAAAACACTGGGAAATGGCATGGGAATTAAAATGTATGGCAGAAATGGAACATAAAAAGTTTGACAGTTTTATATGTGTAATATCAAGTCATTGGAATCTTAATCAAGTGTTCGGGTGTGATGGATTGAAGATGACATTAAGTAAAGAAATCCGACAGTTCCGAAGTGAAAAATGTCCCAGTTTGGCGGGAAAGCCAAAATTGTTTTTTCTTCAGTCATGTCAAACAGACATAGAAGGTTAGTTTGTATAAAAAGTAAGTATCATAAGAAATATACCCTGAAATGTGGGGAACAAATCCTTGGAGAGCCAAAAAAAAAAGAAGACAGCTCAGAAATCAAATTCTAGCACTGTTGGGTTAAATATTAAGCATATAAGGGATTGTCAGCGTTCACAGTAATTATAATATTATGAGAAGGCACGTGATGTGAAGTACAACAAATCTTCACATTCTCAAATACTCGATATTTCAAAGTAAAACCATCAATGCTTTCGGCTTAGACAAGACCAGGCTGAACTGTATTCCATGTCTAGTAAACATGTTGTTTTTATTTACTATCACTTGGTCGATACCTCTGCTGGTAACTATTAGACCCCGAGGGTATCATCCTCCCAGTGGTCAGTGCTTCTATCACTTGGTCGATACCTCTGCTGGTAACTATTAGACCCCGAGGGTATCATCCTCCCAGTGGTCAGTGTTTCAGCAGTGACATGGTTTATTAGATGTATATATTATTATTGAAATGTACAGTTCCTAAGTACTGTAATTATCATTAAAACTAAGGTTCTCCTCCTTCAGGTATAGGTGACCTATCATTAAAACTAAGGTTCTCCTCCTTCAGGTATAGGCGACCATAAGTGATTTTGGGGGGCTATCCTATTTAGGCCCTTTGGTTTTATTGCTCCCCCTTTTTTTCTTTTTTTTTTATAATTATTTGGTTTTCCAGTCTTTTGACCTTGAGCGTATCTAATGAAGGTTATTCCAGAAACGCGTCGCGCGCACTAAATTTGATATTCATGTTTTTATGTTACTGCTTTTTTTTTCAGACCTAAGCTTTAGAACAGACAGTACAATTCCTGTTGACGGAAACACCAAACCAAAGCCTGGAGAACTAGAGAGATCAAGATTTCTTATAAATGATGTAGATTTTCTGGTTGGTTATTCCACGTTGCCAGGAAATTTAAGTGACCGACATGAACAGACGGGTTCATGGTATCTTGATGCTCTTTATCAAAATCTTAAAGAGAATCATAACAAGTGGGTACAATGTATGGATATAAAGTTAATATTTTTAATTTGGAAAATAGGTGTTTAACGCCACTTTCAACAATATTTCAGTTATTTCGTGGTAGTCAGTTTTATTGGTGGAGGTAACCGGAGAAAACCACCGACATGTCACAAGTCACTGACAAACTTTATCGCATAATGTTATATTGTGCAGAATTTGAACTCGCAGCTTTAGTGGTGATATGCACTGATTGCATAGGTAGTTGTAAAACCAACTACTATACAATCACGACCACGGACACAACCCCCAGAAGATATAGGGACCATGTATTTTTTTTTTATTAGAAACAATCGAGTTATCAGGTAAAACTCAAGAATGGCTCTCATTTGAAGTTGAACTTAAGACTCACTCAAAAGTACTTTAATGAAAAGCAAGAATACCACATTGTCAAATTCTGATAGTTAAATCGTGGAAACGTAAAAAACATCTATACATTTTACATATATGCATGAACGCTCACTATCCTTGCTTGACGGAGATAAACTCACTATTGAAATCGATTAAAAACAATAAAATTGGAAGAGAAGAAAAAATGTACAATATTAGTTTTATGTCAACCAACAATCACCAATACACAAGTAAAAAAAAACATATGATAGAGAAATTTAACGTTTAAACAGTAACAAGAGGGTGAAGAACAGACAACACAATGTCAATGGCCAAAAGAGCAAAAGAACAGACAACACAATGCCAATGACCAAAAGAGCAAAAGAACAGACAACGCAATGCCAATGACCAACAGAGCAAAAGAACAGACAACACAATGCCAATGAACAAAAGAGCAAAAGAACAGACGACACAATGCCAATGACCAAAAGAGCAAAAGAACAGACAACACAATGACAATGACCAAAAGAGCAAAAGAACAGACAACACAATGCCAATGGCCAAAAGAGCAAAAGAACAGACAACACAATGCCAATGGCCAAAAGAGCAAAAGAACAGACAACACAATGCCA
>MJUT01013246.1:282790-297312 GCA_002080005.1 Gigantidas platifrons
TTTATATTTTGTATTTCCTATTTTGAAATGTAACATAAATGAGGATCGACGAAGGGATTTCCGATGTTTAAAACGTCAATATAATGTTTACTATGTGTATTTTATAAGATGTATAACATGAAAAAATAGCAAGAAATGAAAAACAAAAAATACCACTCTGTCAGAACAATTCCAAAATCAAATATCGAAATCGTAGAAAGAGGCAATATCTATACCCCCAACTCACAAATTCATAACCGCTTGGTACATATAAACCTTCATTCAGCAAGGTATAGCTATTTCGTTTTTAAAGTGCGATTGATCATGGGTTGGAGCCCCGATTGGTTGGTATTTAGTACTTTCTCTCTAAGCACACACCATTAAGGAGAAAGACAGGATGGCACGGAATCACAGGAAAATATGTCCGAGTAGAACATGTCTATACGTGACTGTAGCTGCAGTAAACTAGCACTATAAAAATCCAATTAAGTTTGTTGATCTAGTCCAAAGTGGCCATCATCACCATTTCATTGAAATGTAACTTGTTCTCGCCATGATAAAGCTGAAATATTTCTCGCTTGCCGCTAAAGACACTCACTCACTCACTCACTCACTCACTCCATCGACCTGCCGCAAATCACTGACAAATTGTATCACATAATGTTGTATCGAGTACACCTCACTCTAACTCACAACGTTAGTGGTGATAGGAACTGGTTACATAGATAGTTGTAAATTCAAGTACCATACGATCACGACCACGATGGTCCCATATACTTGTTGGAAAATGATAACCTAGACAGATATAACAACCTGACCGATGTAAAAAAAAACTGTCTGGAAACTAATAAAACCGAGATGGGTAGCTGATTGGTCACACTACAGATTACTCACAATTATGGTGAAGTGTAGCTTCATATTATGAGGTTTTCTTTCCTATTCTACTCATGGTCAAAATGGCAACCTGTCGAAAGTATCATATTTACTTGTTCAATTGATAGCACGTATTTCCCTTTCGATACACAGGTGTGTAAATTTTCATTACTGGTCTGGGGTTTTGATATCGATGAAGTGGAGCTGACTAAAATTCAAACAACAATTGATACAGATGAATACCAAGGAAATAGTGAATGGGACTTAATCAAGACGAAAATTGCAGAAGCTGATGAAGGCATCGATTTTGAATTCCATTTTAAACGACGCCCAATGTTCCTTGTGATTAGTATACTATTACCAGTAATGTTCATATCTCTCCTTAATATATTTGTGTTCATCCTGCCTCAGGAATCCGGAGAAAGAGTTGGATTTGCAATCACATCATTATTATCAATTGTCGTGTTTTTGACAATTGCCCAAGAGCTACTTCCGGCCACAGCACTGCCTAGATTATCCGCAATTTGTGTAACTCTGACAATTGACATGTTTATGAGCGGCTGTATAATAATATCTGTCATTATTAGTTCATGGCTTTATCATAGATCCACCGATAAAACAATTCCCTTGTGGATTCAAAAAATAATTCGTTGTCGATTACCATGTCGAAATACAAAAAGGAACAGATCCATTACTGTATCAGAAGTCGTGGCAACAGATAAAGTGAAACCACAGGATGCGGAGAACGATTTAGATCACAAGGATCACGATCCGGATCAACTATCATGGCAGCAAGTCTCCAGCTTTTGGGACAAACTTTCTACTATGTTTTATATAGTTTGGTTTGCGTCTTCTTTACTTGTCTTTGTCATTGGCGTTTCCATAGGAACTTCAAGCACATGAAACGTAATATTTGGATTTAATTTTTGTCATCTTTACTTGTCTTTGTCATTGATATTTACATAGGAACTTCAAGTACATGAACCGTAATATTTGGAATGAATTTTTGTCTTCTTTACTTGTCTTTGTCATTGATATTTACCTAGGAACTTCAAGCACATGAACCGTACTATTTGGAATGAATTTTTATCATCTTTACTTGTCTTTGCCATTGATATTTACATAGGAACTTGAAGTACATGAACCGTACTATTTGAAATGAATTTTTGTCTTTTTTACTTGTTTTTGTCATTGATAAATACCTAGTAACTTGAAGCACATCAGTCGTAATAATTTGGAATTAATTAACAATAGACAACAATGGTCCTCTCTATATGGTCTTACTTGTTAGATAATGTCATATTAATACTCGCAGAATGGATTTCCTTTAATTCTAAAATTCATTTCTGATGTCATACTACTAATAAATTGTGAGATTATAATTATGAAGATAACACGTTAATATTATATTCTCTGGATTTTACCTCGATTTCAATGGAAAATTGAATATTTATTTACTAAATTAAAATAAATTTGTGTGAGATAAATTGATAAAAATCAAACTAAAGGTCTGATTTATTGTCAACAAGGACCAGAGGTGATTTTAATTACAGTACTATATTTATTAAATTCAACGTTTGTTGATTATTAATAAATATCAAATACATTAATATACATTGGGGTCTATGTAGAATCCCGATGATTTTGATTGGTTTCACCTCCTAATATTTCTGTCATATAAGAAATGCTAATCATTGATTTGTCAATAACATAGTGGGATGTCACTCCGAGAATATGAAAACTTCTATCTGCCTATTTGTTTAATACGATAATTCCGGACAATATGTTGCAATTGTTTTATTAATTGCTGAAAGTGGCGCTAAACACCAAAAATAAAATCAAACCAAATCAATTACATAGTATGATGTCACTCCGGAATCTGGAATAGAGAATATGAAAACTTTTAGTTAGTTACCAATTTGTTTAATAAGATAATTCCGAACAATACATTGCTATTTTTTTTTATTCTGTCTTTTAATTTTATTGAAAAAAAATAATTTTCCTGAAAGATGTGAAAAATAATCTGCCACTGTAGTCTTTAACGAGAATTTTTTGTAAAATTTGAAGAAAAATTACCGATTTTTTAAAATAAAAAAAGAAATAGTCTGAAAACGTTAAATAATCGGTCCCTTAGGTCTCTTAGAGAATAATAAAATGGCGACCACGTCAAAATATGATAAAGGTTTGTACATGTATTATATACCTATTTTCATTCTTTTTATAAAGAAGCAAAAAAATTACTAGACAATGATAAATACAAACGGAATATATTCATGACACACATTTTCCAATTGAACTGTGTACACACTAAAAGCAACTTTTAAAAAAGAAAAGACAAAAATGGGTTTTAACATTCCTGATCCTGATAAAGACTTTTAACTATTAATAGAAATTTCATTATGTAGAGTCAGTCAAGTAAAATATAAATATTATGAACCTTATAAATTCGTCCATCTATAAGCCGTATGTTGTATTTCCAATATCGAAAATTATAATTTTTTTTTATATTTTGTATTTCCTATTTTGAAATGTAACATAAATGAGGATCGACGAAGGGATTTCCGATGTTTAAAACGTCAATATAATGTTTACTATGTGTATTTTATAAGATGTATAACATGAAAAAATAGCAAGAAATGAAAAACAAAAAATACCACTCTGTCATGACAATTCGAAAATAAAATATCGAAATCGTAGAAAGAGGCAATATCTATACCCCCAACTCACAAATTCATAACCGCTTGGTACACATAAACCTTCATTCAGCAAGGTATAGCTATTTCGTTTTTAAAGTGCGATTGATCATGGGTTGGAGCCCCGATTGGTTGGTATTTAGTACTTTCTCTCTAAGCACACAACATTAAGGGGAAAGACAGGATGGCACGGAATCACAGTAAAATATGTCCGAGTAGAACATGTCTATACGTGACTGTAGCTGCAGTAAACTAGCACTATAAAAATCCAATTAAGCTTGTTGATCTAGTCCAAAGAGGCCATCATCACCATTTCATTGAAATGTAACTTGTTCTCGCCATGATAAAGCTGAAATATTTCTCGCTTGCCGCTAAAGACACTCACTCACTCACTCACTCACTCACGTACGACCAAATATTTGAGGGGTTATGGTGTTTAATGCAACACTATTTCAGATATATCGTGGCGGTCATTTGATTGGTGGAGGAAACCGAAGTACCCGTAGAAAATCACCGACCTGTCGCAAGTCACTGAAACACTTTATCACATAATGTTGTATCGAGTACATTTCGCCGGAACGGGATTCGAATTCACAACTATAGTGGTGATAAGCACTGATTGTACAGGTAGTTGTAAATCCAACTACTACACGATCTCGACCACGACGGTCACCTATTGTTTGTTGGAAGATGATGGCCTAGACAGATATAACAACCTGACCGATGAAAAGAAAAATGTCTTGAAACTAATAAACCCGAGATTTGTAGCAAAGTGTTCACACTGCAGATTATACCACAGAGATGGTGAAGTGTAGCTTCATATTATGAGTTGTTGTTTTTTTTCTCTATTCTATCAACGGTCAAAATCAGGCTTCAGAAATACTATGACATTAGCTACTGCAAAAATGGTGTGAATCAAATGTTCATTCTGAAAAATTCTAACAATTTGTTATAGTACGTGCATTCAAGTTCCCTCTCCTCATGCAATAGCATTACAATGTTTCACTTCTCTACTCTCTACACAAATATTCCTCACTCTAAGCTAAAAGAAAGACTAAAAAAATAGTTTCCTTTTTTTCATAAAAAAAGAATAGACAACATAAATGTACATATCTTACTTTAAGAAGAGGAAAACTACAATGGTTCAAATAAAAAGTTATCTGAATCAGATACCATCATCAAATTGCTCGAGGGTTTGCTGATAACATATTTTAAAAAGTTAGGGTTATGTTGTTTCAGTTATTTCATGGTGATCAATAGTATATGTGGAGGAAACGGGAGTGCTCGTAGAAAACCACTGACCTGCCGCAAGTCACTGATAAACTTTATCACATAATCAGGGCGAGGTGTATCAAATTATGTGATAAAGTTTGTCAGTGACTGGCGACAGGTCGGTGGTTTTCTCCGGGTCCCTCCACAAATAAAACTTACCACCACGATATAGCTGAAATATTGTTGAAAGTGGCGTTAAACACCATCAAACAAACAAGCAAACAATAAATATGTCCATATGATTAATTTCTTATATGTTCCCTTACAGCTTATGTCGTTCCAATGACAAGCATCGATGCTCTTTTAAAAGAATATGACAGACAATTTTGTAGTATCCAGCATACGTCTAAAGACGAACTCTCTGATATCACATCTGCTGTTACAGAGTTAGTGTCCAACCTGTTGGATGTAGGATTACAAATGGAGATTAAGGAAGAATTGTCCGGAGAAAACAATAGAAGATTTGATGGTCATTTTAAGGATTTATTTATTAATTCACGGCTTGTTCCAGTAGGAAGTTTTTCAGAAGGAACAAAGGCTATATGCCCAGATGAATTCGACTTTATGTTTATGTTTTTCGTAGGCCAGTCAACAACCGATCGTGGATGTGGACCAGATAGACTAAAGATTAAATCTGATGAAAGTGGATTTTGGAAACAATTTCTTGGTCCACAGTCCAATATCAAGTCCTTAGGATACCATAGTGTACACCACCATCTCGACAATATGTTGCATCTCGTTGAAAAGCAAATGCAACAAAAGGGAAACGCCGTATGTGTGCCAAAGTCAACTGGTAAGCTACAATACTCGAAACTCACTGACCAAAGACTGGATTTGTTATGGGTACCAAGGACCGAGCAGGACACATTTTGTATAACAATTGATATCATGCCTGCTATTATATGTGATTTTGATCAAATTCATCATTTCTTGACAGAATCCAAATTTCCAGGAGAGTACTTATCCTTAGTACGAGAGGAAGGGTGTTGTTTAGTGCCTAAGGCTTGTTCCCATGGATGTCGTGATTGTTTTCAAATATCATTAGCAACGTCAGAAAGACATTTAATGAAAGATCTAAATGAAGTTCACAAATCGTGCTATAGGATATTAAAGTGTGTGTTTTCAATGGCGAGAAAATTTCCCCAACCTGGAGAATACATTGATCTTACATCATATAAAATAAAAAATGTCATTATGGGACATGTTTATGGTGATAGGTGCAATATGGCTACATTGCATAAATGCTTGAATTCTATCTTTGAGCTCCTTTCTAAATCATATGAAAATGTATCTCTACCAATGTTTTTGCTTAGAGAAAAATGCTGTCTTTGTCGGCCAGATAACCGTATATTCGTGTATAAACTAGACAGTATGACAGAATCATGGCTTGAAGACTCACCAACAAATGACGCATTTCAATGCTTAGTATGGTTTGAGTTTAATCGCAGACTCATTTTGCTTGTTCAGAGGTATTTGAAATGTGTTTCATCAATTCCTTCCTTTACGACAATTAGGCTCCATCAGTTTGTTGATGTGCTTCAAAAAACCATACAACATTACATTAGAGAACACGAAGCTGCATACCCAATGTTCGATAAACATTTCACTATTGAACTTTCAAAATTACGTGATAAAATATTTATTCCAGTAATCTTTGTTATAGAACAGAAAATTGTCAAATTCCTAGAATTTCAAACCAAAATCTCTTTTCCGTTCCATACAAGACTAATACACACGGATTGTGACTCTACTTCTCACAACGAATCCACAGTGGTCCATGATAAAACCGATCTGGAATACGGAGATAAATCCACAATCAAGAACGCCGATTCATTATGGATGGTAGATTTTCATTCAAGTGCGTTTTCCCTGTGCATTGGGAAAGATGTGCACTCAAAGAATACAGGAATGAAGATTTTACAGTGTGACAATTTTGTCTTGAGAGATCTTTTGGTCAATGAAGTATTTATATTTAAGATTCCATAGACTATCGTGTATCATTCACCTTTATTTCCTTTGCCAATTACATTAGATAGTTTGTATTCTAGAATGACATATAATGTTCTAGAATGACACAGAATGCTCTAGAAAAAGAAAAAAGTTAAACCCTAATCTAGTTTGTCTTCGCCTTGTGTACCCAATATTGCCAGTTTCTCTGGATTGTCCTTAATCCCTGATTATTGGTGGGGTCCGTTTTGCTCGTCTTTTGGTTTTCTGTTTCTGTTCTTTTTTTTTTTGTCTTTGTCCTGTGTCTTGTGTACCCGATATTGCCAGTATCTCTGAATTGTCCATTCTTGATTGCCCTTGTGTTTCTCTAGATTGTCCATTCTTTATTGCCCTTCGGTATTCTCTAATGTTTATTTAGAGCGCATTTCGCGTAAAGATATACGCTCAAAATCAAAATAATTGGAAAGCCTATTAATCATGTAAAATGCAGGTGAAATAGTTCATCGAACCAAATCTTGACCGTCCTTCGGATGAGACGAAAATAAAACCGAGGTCCCGTGTTGAGAGATTGCCACCCTCTTCGCACGTTAAAGAACCCAGTGTAAGAGCTCACTATGAGCATTATGCTCATGATGAGTGGTCCATAAGAGACCTGTTGCACTGGCAAAATTATCCGTCCCTACCCATCACATTTCCTTGTTTCGAGTCTCGTGGCGTTTAAATTATTCTCGTCCTGAATATAGCTGCAAAATTGCTCGCTGGACGTTAAACACCAATCAATCAATCAATCAATCAACCAAATCTTGACAGAGAAGAGCATCTTCTTGAGATGTTCTGTTTAGTATATACGAGTAATTAATGTCACATTCACTTCTTTTTTTTTACTATGTCCACTAAAATGGCATGTTACCTAGGTCTCGTCGTGGTCGTGATCGTACGATAGTTGGATTTACAACTACATGTGCGGTCAGTGCCTATCATCACTAAAGTTGACGAGTTCGAACTCCGTTCATGGCGAGGTGTACTCGATACAACATTATGTGATAAAATTTGTCAGTGACTTGCGACAGGTCGGTGGTTTTCTCCGGGTACTCCGGTTTCCTTCACCAATAAAATTGACCGCCACGAGATAAGTGAAATATGGATGAAAGTGGCGTTCAACACCATAAACGTAAACTAAACCTCATGTTACCTATAGGATAAAAATGATGAAATGATCAAAGCTATTTCTCCTCGGACGTAAGTTCTTGTTAACAACGTTCTAGAACTCAAACAAGCAAACAAACAAAAATCAATACATTTAACAAGGTACTGTAAATAATCCGTTGAATTATGATGCCATTTACTATTGACAAAGATGTAATACCATTCATCCCAAAAAAATACACTTCAAAACCTACCATCCATAAGATAAAAGGATTACTTTCACTTTGTAACATACCACTTCTTATAAATATATCCTTATTTATAAGTAACTTGAGGATTTTTTCTAATTGATGTTTTTCTTGTTCTCATAGAAGTCGCTTTGTCGTTAATCGCCAGTGTACCAATATTGATTTTCTGTGTTGTTCCAATTGTAATCACATGTTCATTTTTTCATGCAATATGACCTTATGTTGCACATTTTGAATGAATCAATTTTATTCTCATAAAACAAATACATATAGTTACAGAGAAGTACATAATAATATACAAAAAAATTAAGCTTTGTACATGCGTGGAACAATTACAATTACACTAACCAGGAGTTGGGGATTTCATATTAATACACTTTATGAATTAACATAGTTTTTCTAATACAGCAATATTACATGAAGAAAATAACTCATTAAATTTGAGAAAGTATTGACATTATTACAGCAATAACTCTGTAAATATTTCCCCTTTCTTGTTTTAGATAATTACACGACACTATATAATGAAACTCGTCACCTATATCAACAGAGTCGCAATGAGTCTTAGTGTACTAATAAAATCTTAAATCTTTTTTTTTTAAATTCAAATGCGGTCAGTAATTACCGAAACAAATACCAAATTTTGGGGAAATCGCCAGGCATGTTACAGAGTGTGGATCCTATATCTAAAACTCGAGATTCCCTCGAGAACACGAAACGTTTGGGGAAGTATTTAAACGACATTCGTTTTATTCCGGAACATACTAATTATTAACGCGGAAACAATCAATAAACAAATCTGATTTAAACATTTAATGTAAAATTTCCATTTATTATAAGGTATAAAATATGGCCAAGTCGAGTCGTTGTGCGTCGTCTTTGATTGAGAGTCCTCTGGTATGTAACCTGTGTGAGACAGGTGTCGGTGTACACTCGAGATGTCTCGAATGTGAAGAGCATTTGTGTGAAAACTGTCGTAGGGTTCATTCCAAAGGAAAGGCTACCAAGAGTCATCACATAGTCCATTTATTAGGAATACAAGATGGAATGCCTTTCACGAAATTTGTCAAATGCATGGATCATGTAAATAGTGATGTCATCATGTTCTGCAAAAACTGCGAAACTTTAGTTTGCTCCCAGTGTATTGCAGTTTCACATTCTGGTCACTTGTTTGAACAAATAGACTCTATTTATTGTGAAACAGTTCTGGAACTGAAATCACGACTGGAAAGACTTGAGAATGAATCATTGAAAGAGGCTTCCATTCAACTGAAAAGGGCAAAGTTCAAAAGAAGACATAAGAAATCGGAAGTTGAATTCCTGAAGGAGAGGATATTCCAGTTAACAGAAGTTCAAAAAAAGTTATTGGAGAAAAGACGTGATCACCTGTTGCATGAACTAGACGAACATTTACATAGTTCTGAGGACACTTTGAATAAAACAGAGGCTTCCTTTAACAAAATGAAAATAGATTTAAAAGAATGTCAAGAAAGTATACAAGCAGCATTATCTTCTAGAGAAAGAATCCGTGCGATTCGAACGGCAAGCGAAATACGACAAAAAATTAGTACCATTGAGGCATGTGGTGGTGTTCCTGCTATTCATTCGCCATGCTTCGAGAAAATAGAATTGAACTTAGATACCTGCCTTGGGATTGTTTCCTTTTCATTCAATACAAATGGTGGCGATACGGTTAGTGAAATAACAAATGGCGTCAAACTAGAAACATCGCTAGCGGGAGTTCTCGACACGGGGTATCGCTTCATTTCAACAGTGTGTCAAATCAGTGGTGGTTATTGCTGGATAGGCTCTTCAAGTGGTGAATATATCACACTAGTGAACCACGGAGAAGACTTACAAGAAATTAGAAAATTCAGTATCACAGCAGACGACATTGCACATTTGGGAAAAGAAAACATTCTCGTAAGTTGCCCTGATGACCATTTAGTACGTAATGTTTCCATGGAAACTGAAATATCTGAGATATTCCTAGATGTTTCACCATTGTATCCTACAGGATTACATGTTAACAACAACGACGATATTTTGGTTTCTATGGTTGAAGGTCATCGATATAGTTTCAAGGTCGACAGTCAAAGGAAAGTAGTTAGATTTTCTTCTGATCGGAATATCAAATCTGAATACCAATTTGTTGGAACGAAAAGATTGTTTACATATCCGTTCCGGTTATGCGAGAATACAAACTCAGATGTGTGTATTGTTGACAAATCTGGTGCGTTTACGGGGCGTCTGGTTGTTTTAGAGCTATCTGGAAGTTTAAAGTTCACCTACACAGGTAACTCGACAGCTGATCAAAAATCAACCTTTGACCCAAGAGATGTTGCCTGTGATAGTCTTGGGAGAATCCTCGTTTCGGATTGTGGCAATCACATGGTCCACATTCTTGATCAAGATGGCGACATTGTATGTCATATCAACACACTTAAACTTGGAATCAAATATCCTTGGAGTTTGTCCTTTGAATCGTATGTGAAATTGTGGATAGGGTGTAAAGCCGAACCTGATGAATCTGACTATGCAAAATTGTTTGTTATTGAAACTGATGTTGACCAAAGTTGTGAATACACTTCAATCAACTAACGTTTAACTTATTGCAAATACGCATGTACATACATTGTCTTGTGTTCAAACAACACAAATCATCGCAGTTTTCAAAAAGCTTGTTATCAAATAGAGGTTAATAAATGTGGATTCTGATTACCCCTCAGGTATCTTCAAACTCTTCTTACTAAATGTGGATTCTGATTACCCCTTCTGGTATCTTCAAACTCTTCTTAATAAATGCAGTTTATTCTAAAATAAAATTCTTTATGTTTTTAGAGGACTCAACTGTTAAAAGGGAGATAATTCAAACTGATCGTTAGAATACTAGATTTCTTATGCAATAGCTTGAATACATTAGTTAGCAATTTAAATTTTTAAATTAAGCACAAGAAATTTTACTTAGTAATAGAAAGACCTTAATTTGAATATCGGGTTTCAGAAAATAAATTTTAATTGGTTTATTTATTACATCAACCAATCAGGAGGCTGGATTACGCTAATTACAGCATTGTTTTAAGAAAGCTTTGGCCAAAGGTCACGTTTGTTGTGACTCTGATGAAATTTTCCCACTACCACCCCAACATAGCCACCTGCATCAACCCCTTTTTTAATTTAATTTTTGTCTCGGGGAGTGGCCGTTTTTAAGTGCCAACCCTTTTTTGTCCCAGGGAGTATTGTTCATTTCACAGGGAGTGAAGGACATAAATTTAGTAAAAAATGTAGATATTGCATGTTTCATATTTTTGTTGCACTCCCTGATCTTTACATTGTATTGTTTCACATTATTAAAACTTATTCGTCATTTTGAATAAATGACATTTATGGGATATATATTGAGTTTGTTATTCTACCTCCCATATCCAAAAAATCAAGCGGCTTGGTTGCACTTGTGGTACAGAGAATAGTGTAGAAAGTTTCAGGTTTTTTTTCTCTACAGATTTGGGTATCACAATTTATCTGCTATGTCATGTGGTGTGGACATTTCTTTCCGAAGTAAAACATAAATATGGATTCTGATTACCCCTCTGGTATCTTCAAACTCTTCTTAATAAATGTGGATTCTGATTACCCCTTCTGGTATCTTCAAACTCTTCTTAATAAATATGGATTCTGATTACCCCTCTGGTATCTTCAAACTCTTCTAAATAAATACATATACCTCACGATCAAATATTCATTTACTGTTGTGGGTTCGAATCCTGCACAGGCGAGGTACACTCGATACAACATTGTGTGATAAAGTGAGTCAGTGACTTGCGGCAAGTCGGTAGTTTTCTTGGGATACTCAGGTTTTCTTCATCAATTAAACACCCTAACCATAACCTTAACCCATTTACTGTTGATTGTTTAAAAATAAAAAGTTCATTAGCGTTTATATGCTAATTTCAGCAATATATTAATGACAGTAACCCCCCCCCCCATTTTTCGAAAATAACTATACAATGTAAATATGCCGTGGACATTTTTTTTTGTGGAGATATACATACAAGATCCTAAAAATAGATCTGTAATATATCACGTTGAATCAATTTACATTTTTACAAATCTACATAAAATATTAAGATACTGTAATGGAATTAACAAACAAATAAAAAAACAACAAAAAAATAAACAACAAAAAACAACTTAAAAAAACCCCCAAAAAGACCAACCAAACAAAAAAGGTAGAGATATAATTAATACTCTGTTATTAAAGTAATGTTATTATTTTTTTTTTAGATTTTCTATTGCATGGGGTTTTATTAGATTATCTGTATTCCAGATATTAGACGATTTAGGATGTTATACACGAGGTATGTTACTTCCTATATGCAGGTACAGAATATCGATGTGGTGCTGGAATTAGTAGGTTTTTTCAGCTTTCAAATATCACCTGGGTGGCAATATCAAAGTAGGAGGTTATTGTTGTTTAACGCCAATTTTGCAATTTTTCAGCTATATCATGGCGAGAACAAGTTAATTTTCAATGAGATGATGATGAGGCTCGCTTTGTTCTAGACCAACACACTGAGTTGGATTTTCGAACCCACGATCTACCGCACTCGAGGCGAGCACGCTAACCATTACGCCACCGATGCGGCTCAGTATCAAAGTATGATATATGATAAATCAATAAGTCATATCACTACAAGTCACAAGTCTTTTTGTTATTAAATCTGATACACAATGTATGGCAGCTATATCTAATCATATTGTTACCTAAATTGTGTATATATATTCAAATGATAATTGTGTTTATTTTGGATTTTAATCGTATGCGTATCACTAATTCAGAAATAATTCATGGGGGCTTGAATATATATTGATTTTACCACGGGTTGGCCCTTTATGCCAAATATTTTACCACGAGCGATAGCGATAGCGAGTGGTAAAATATTTGGCATAAAGGGCCAACCCGTTGTAAAATCAATATACTAGTATATTCAAGCCCCCATGAATTATTTTTATTCTAATAGGACAAATACGGTATTTGAACAGCCAAAACAAACTATGACTTTGCCGATCAGCTGATATAACAATACGCATATTTTACCACAGGTTTGGACCCAAAGCGTTTGAATGACGTCATATTAGAATAACTTCACAATACATGAATGTGTATGATATGATCAAATCTAGGTAGTGTTTTCAGGAGTGAGTGATTGTTGTTTAACGCCAATTCAGCAATTTCTCCTCTATATTATAGCGAGAACAAGTTCAATTGCAATGAGATGATGGTGGAGAAGCAACAAATACCAATTTTATAGTCCGGTTTGACCCGACCCGAACATACGATCTAACGTGATCGAAAGCACGCTAACAATTACGCCATCAGTGTTTTCATGTTGTACGAATATATGAATGAGGAGTGTTTTTCAAACCTATGATACACCTCTTTACCAAATTTGACCAAAGTGACGACCCCGGTGATATTAAAGTGAGTTTGCAATTTTTATCATGGTGAGAACAGGTTATATTTCTGTGAGATTATGATGATGTCTGCTTTGTACTTGACCTACATGCTTGGTTGGATTTTTATTGTGTCAGCTCCCTAGAACAACAATCCATCTGAAGACATGTCGTTGCTTTTGGACACATTATCCCGATTCCAAGCTGTCAACCAGTGTTTGCTATTACTATTTAATGCTGCATGGTTAGAGGAGAAGCAGAAAATACCAATTCAAAAGCCTGTGCTTTGAACGGACCAGTACTAGAACCCACAGTCTTCTATATTCAGAGACGGCTTTCAACGGACCAGTACTAGAACCCACAATCTTCTATGCTCAGAGACGGCTTTGAACGGACCAGTACTAGAACCCACAATCTTCTATACTCAAGAGACGGCTTTGAACGGACCAGTACTAGAACCCACAATCTTCTATACTAAGAGACGGCTTTGAACGGACCAGTACTAGAACCCACAGTCTTCTATACTCAGAGACGGCTTTGAACGGACCAGTACTAGAACCCACAGTATTCTATACCCAGAGACGGCTTTGAACGGACCAGTACTAGAACCCACAGTCTTCTATACTCACAGACGGTTTTGAACGGACCAGTACTAGAACCCACAATTTTCTATACTCAGAGACGGCTTTGAAAGGACCATTACTAGAACCCAGTCTTCTATACTCAGAGACGGCTTTGAACGGACCAGTACTAGAACCCAGTCTTCTATACTCAGAGACGGCTTTGAATGGACCAGTACTAGAACCCACAGTCTTCTATACTCAGAGACGGCTTTGAACGGACCAGTACTAGAACCCACAATCTTCTATACTCAGAGACGGCTTTGAACGGACCAGTACTAGAACCCACA
>MJUT01013246.1:303223-322960 GCA_002080005.1 Gigantidas platifrons
ACTGGTTTCAGAGGAAAAAAAATTTAAACATTTTTCCCATAGGGTCCTATGTTAAAACTATGTTTGCTGATGGTGGCCATCTTGGATGGAGGACATTATTTTGAAAGTTGACCACCTAAGGACCATTCATGCCATGTTTGCTTTAAATTGACTTACTGGTTTCAGAGGAAAACATTTTTAAATGTTTTTTCCATAGGGTCCTATGTTAAAACTATGTTCGCTGATGGTGGCCATCTTGGATGAAGGTCGGGGTCACACGACATTATTTTGAAAGTTGACCACCTAAGGACCATTCATGCCATGTTTGCTTTAAATTGACTTACTGGTTTCAGAGGAAACAATTTTTAAACATTTTTTCCATAGGGTCCTATGTTAAAACTATGTTCGCTGATGGTGGCCATCTTGGATGGAGGTCGGGGTCACATGACATTATTTTGAAAGTTGACCACCTAAGGACCATTCATGTCATGTTTGCTTTAAATTGACTTACTGCTTTCAGAGGAAAACATTTTTAAAATTTTTTCCCATAGGGTTCTATGTTAAAACTAAGTCGAGTCATGGCGGCCATCTTGGATATGCGATCGGCACAAAAATAACAAATTTAGTAGAGGACCATCCAGTCATCATTTCTATAATGTTACAAATCCATCGGCTGAGTAGTTTCTGACAAGAAGATTTTCAAAGTTTCAACCAATCAGAACACATTATTGGCCCTGGTGGCCATGTTGGATTTCCGATCTGCACCAAAATAACAAATTTAGTAGAGGACCTCCCAATGAACATTTCTGCCAAATTTGGTCCAAATCAGTTCAGTGGTTTCAAAGAAGAAGAAGAAAGTATGAAAAGTTTACAGACACGGACGACGACGACACCGACGACAGACGCAAAGTGATGACAAAAGCTCACATGACCCTTTGGGTCAGGTGAGCTAAAAAAGATGACCGACAATGTTTATAATTTTTAAGATGTATAAAACTAATGACGGCTTTTCTCGTGAATAAAGCATCGCACATGAACAACAAAATGTGCAAACTAAAGCTATAGTACAATAAAGTTTATTTACTACTTCCGGTTATGAACCATGTTCGGTAGCGGATACGAAAACTGTCTGGAGTTTGGTCCCCGATATATTGTTTAAAAAATTATTGGACTTTGTCCCAAGTTAGGTAACACCTATTATCATATTATTTTTTTTAACTCAATTTTCTGCAACTTTCAAATAGGTGACTCACGAAAGTGTATAAGATACAGAAGAAAATGCCATGCATGATTCTCTCTACGATTTTCTTGTGATTTTCAAGCATGAATTATTATGTGATGATAATCCAGGGGCCATCATGGTCATATGGTAGTTGAATTATGGAGAACATATAGAGTAGATGTAAAGTTGTGAGTTCGAATAACGCTCATAGTGAGGTGTACTCGATACAACATTATGTGATGAAGCTTGTCAGTGACTTGCAGAATGTGGTACTCCGGTTTACTCCACCAATTAAACTAACCGCCACGATATAACTGAAATATTGCTGAATGTGGCAGTAAACACCATAAATGTAACCTCTATAAGATAATCGTACATTTTCATTACACATATTGTCTTGACTGAACAAAACAAGTACTAAGGCCATAAAAGTTAATTTCTTGGTTCTCAGGCCCGCCCGCATGTGGAAATTCGTCGCCGCATTGCCGATTTTATTGCAAAAATAGTAAAAAAAAATAAAATAAATGCGGTAGTGCTGTCCATACGGAAAAAACAACAGCATCCGTTTTTTCTCTTATATCGCGTGGTCAGTGAAACGCTTTAAAACACATCATGCTTAAATGAGATTTAAAGCATCGTTATGACAATGTATAAATAAAAAACGTGTTTCCGTTTGACATTTAGACAAAATGTCAATCATTTCTGTGCAAATTCGGCACAAATGTTTGCCAGTTTTACCAGGGAACATAATAGGGCACTTCTACGAAGCTTGTACCTTATTGGAATTGTTTACGGAGATAAAAAATGGTACGTTGGGACCAGCGGATTGGACGTTTCCATAAAAATTAACCACTTGTGATGTTTCTGCCACCATCGGAAGAAATAAAATTGAAATTTTCAATAAAGTAATGAAAAGATTTATACATTGCCATATTTTTCACCAAAAAAAAAAGAAGAAAAAATGCTTCCCTCATCAGTTTTTACAGCAGTAAAAGGATAAAAAAAAATGCTGCCCTCCCTCATCAATTTTGACAAAAAAAGGGCCCGAGAACCAAGTAATTAATTTTGCATGGCCTAAGATTAAATATACATGTATCTTCTACCATCAGAGAAATACAGTTACAAAAATTTGCTTGAAACCACTAACCTTGATTTTCCATTGTAACTGATTTCATTATAAGTAGACCAGACAGATTACTGCCATGTTTTAAGCCTACTTACCCTTTGACTCTGACGGTTCGTCACTCTGGTTATCTTTTACATCCTTGTCTCCCTTTGATATATTTCCACTTAAACTGAACAATGTTGACCACATGTTAAGTACCTCTTCATTTAGTCTCATGTTCTCAACACTGAAGTTTACACAGGGTGACTGAAAAACAAGATTTAAAATGTTTAATTTTGCAATACCGGTATAAAAAATACAAACACATATATTGCTGCAAAATGTAAATATTTGATAGTTTAATTTTCAAATACAGTATAAGAAACAGATTTTATTTTATGTTAAGTATTTCTATCCACCTGTTCAACTTCTGTTTTAAAAATTTTTTTAAATCTTATTCAATAAACATGTTTTCAAGCATTTAAGACAAGTAGACCCTTATCCTATGCCCAGAATCAAACAATTAAAAAGAATCCATGAGTCCTTAAGTGGTACAAATAACAATAACATTTTAATTTCTACAATGATGAATATAAAAAGTTTAACAGGGTCATTATTCTTTTTACAACTTTTGGTTATTTATTTTTGTTTCAATTTTTTGAAAGTCTGTAACTTTGTATAATTTAGAATTTGTAGCCAGGTGCTTAAAACAGAGATATCTAACCTAACATGCAGGACTCTTCTCAGGAACAACCCTCACAAGTTACAATCACAATCAATAATCGGTCAAGCAATTTTTGACCAAAATAACTAATACGACTTTCTCAGAGATATCTAACCTAGCACGACTCCTCTCAGGAATAACCTTCACCAGTTACACTCAAGTACACTAATCGTCCAATCAACTTTTGACCTAGATAACAATTGCTACTTACCGATGTTAACTCGTTCAGTCTACAAACTTTCAGATTTCTACTACCAAACTGTACATATATTTTTCCCTTAGGAGTTATTTTAGTTACAACACCAATGCCATTGGTTAAATGTTTAACAGTGCCACCTAGATGAGGCCTGTTGTCTATGCCACCAGCTACTGCCATGGCAGCCATTACAGCTGCCTGATTTTGTACTGGTGAAATGTCATCTATAAGTGGCTCATCTTCATCCTGTTTAGAGAAAAGATAAATATTTCAAAATTGAGTCAGCAAATTTGTCTTATAATGGTTAAAACATAATGAGATGATATCATGATGACATCTGTTTTGTACTAGACTAATATGCTTAGTAGGAATTTTTATAGTGCTGGCTGACTTAAACAACAGTCCACTAAGAAACATTATCATGATTCTGAGCCAGTCTTTGCTCTTTCTCCTTAAAGATGCATGTTTAGCAGAGAAGCAACAAATTTCATAGTCTTTGGTTTGACCCGATCAGGGCTCGAACCCATGATCTACCACACTTGAGACGAGCACGCTAACCATTACACCACCGATGCGGTTCGGTCCACGTTTGACCCAACCCACAACCCATAGCACTTGAGGCAAGCATGCTGACCATTACATCAGGTGGTTTAAATGTCACATATAAGTTGACCAGAAGTTGAACCATCAGAACAATATTGCTATTGCTATTGACAATTTACCTGACTTTCAGATGACCTTGAAGTGCTATATACAATTTACCTGACATTCAGATGACCCTGAAGTACTATTTACCTGACTTTCAGATGACCTTGACTTGTCTATAACCATATCTATTATCAAGGACAAATGTTCTGTTATAAAACTGTTTATATACAAGTTCCAAAAGTCACATGTGTGAAGAGTTCTGATCAAGGAAATGATTTCTTCAGCTATTGTACTGGTATAAGATGCTGTTAGGGATACAGGGGCTCTCTGTTTGTGTCCTTTACGTGGATAATCAACTGAAAATATAACAAAAATTGAATAATAACATCTGCATAATGGACTTTATGGGGTTTTTGTAAAAATGTTTTAGCATTTTGTTGAGTGAGTGAGTGAGTGGTTGCTGTTCATTGATACATAAAGTTGTGAGTTTGAACTCCATTCATGGCGAGGTGCACTCACTACAACATTATGTGATCAAGTTTGTCAGTAGCTTGCAACAGGTCCGGGGTTTTCTCTGGGTACTCAGGTTTCCACCACCAATAAAATTGACTGCCACAATATAACTGAAACATTGTTGAAAGTGGCGTTAAACACCATAAACCAAACCATATACAGTTGACTCGAATTTCCGGTTGAGTCGAATTTTGATCGAAGTCCTGAACTTCGTTGTGTATAAATATATGTAATTTGACTCCTGTTGAGTCGAATTCGGATGAGTCGAAATTTCGGTTGTCTCGAATGAAAGTTTTGGTCCCGAGATGAAGTCGAATTTACCTGTCGAAACATGTGTATAATTACCTTGGGATTAAAATCGGATCACAGGTGAAACATCCGGTCATTGGCTTTGACATTTTTACCTTAGGCTATTTCACATGTTTATTTCACAATTTGTCAAATTAATTAGTGGTAATATTTGAATTGGCTTCGTATTATGACACAAGTTAGATGTGTACAATCAAGAATTATCGATTCATAACATTATAAGTGCGCTTGGGTCGGCATACATCAATGATTATGAAAAGTACACAACAGAAGCGTTTTATCTATTGTCGGAAATTAATTTTGATTAAAGAAGATGTATAATTTCTCAATTTTGAGAGATTTGAAAAAAATGTTACTCTTAGGCCATGCAAAGTTAATTACTTGGTTCTCAGGCCCTTTTTTGTCAAAATTGATGAGGGAGGGCAGCATTTTTTTTTATCCTTTTACTGCTGTAAAAAGTGATGAGGGAAGCATTTTTTCTTCTTTTTTTTGTGTGAAAAATATGGCAATGTATAAATCTTTTCATTACTTTATTGAAAATTTCAATTTTATTTCTTCCGATGGTGGCAGAAACATCACAAGTGGTTAATTTTTATGGAAACGTCCAATCCGCTGGTCCCAACGTACCATTTTTTATCTCCGTAAACAATTCCAATAAGGTACAAGCTTCGGAGAAGCCCCCTATTATGTTTCCTGGTAAAACTGGCAAACATTTGTGCCGAATTTGCACAGAAACGATTGACATTTTGTCTAAATGTCAAACGGAAACACGTTTTTTATTTATACATTGTCATAACGATGCTTTAAATCTCATATAAGCATGATGCGTTTTAAAGCGTTTCACCGACCACGCAATATAAGAGAAAAATGGATGCGGTTGTTTTTCCGTACGGACAGTACTACCGCATTTAATTTTTTTTTTTTTACTATTTTTGCAAAAAAATCGGCAATGCGGCGACGAATTTCCACATGCGGGCGGGCCTGAGAACCAAGAAATTAACTTTGTATGGCCTTAATTAACAGTTGTAATAAAAGGGGAAATTTTATTGAATCATAAAAACACACAATTTATTGTAAATATTACACAAAGAAAAATACGTCATGATGGGTGAAGTTTAATGACAATGCATCAGCTGAAAAACATAATAATACACACACAAAAGATATCTAGAAGTTATCAGATGTTCCACAAGATTCAAAGAATTTAACAGAGAAAAAAACAGCAACAAAAACATCGAATAAGTTTTAAATCGTTCCGAGAATCGGGACATGCGATGCTGGTGTTAGCTCTTCAAAATTTCGCTCGAGTTGTCTCCCTTTCGTCATTAAACAAACTACACTTCCGGTTTTCGTAGCTCCTCTTGAGTCGAACAACGGTTGACTCGAAATTTTTCCATGGTCCCATAGAATTCAAGATAACGAGAGTCAACTGTAATATTGCATGTACACCGTTGAAAAGTTTTTGTATATACATATCATTTGACTTTGAGCATTCACTGATCCTGCTATTGTACTGTCCATGTCTAATTTGTCATTCAATTTTGTGAATTTGAATTTGAATTTTTGTGTGTTTAATGCCACTTTCAGCAATATTTCAGCTATATCATGGGGACCAATTTTAGTGGTGGAGGAAGGCGGAGTACCCGGAGAGAACCACCGACCCTGGGCAAGCAACTGGTAAACTTTCTCACTTGCGAATGCGAGTTGAGTGCACCATTTTTTGTAATTTACAAAGCTGGGCACGAACCCACGTCGTATTGGTGATAGGCTTGTATGAGTTGTTAGATCCAACGACCTAACTCATTGAGCCACCTGGCATTTTTGTGATAGTTTGTGGTCTTTTTGAGTGGAAGCAAAGCTCTGCAGGTGTTTTTTATTGTCTGCTTATACATATCTGTATTATCATTGGAAATCCAATTATAAAAGTGGGAGGATTGAGATCCCATTTACGGGTTTAACACTGCCACATATTTGTGTCTGTCCCAAACAGGACCGGAATTTCCCAATGCCATCTATAATTAAAAGCATACCAATGGCCTATGAAAAATGTTCATTTATGGATAAAATTGACACTTACTTTGGGCTAACAAAGTAGGATCTGATACACAAGTCATCACACCTTTCCCTAACAAGTTAAACAGTCTTTGTATTATTATTTTAGCTCTAA
Source organism: Gigantidas platifrons (assembly GCA_002080005.1). Lineage (NCBI taxonomy): Eukaryota > Metazoa > Mollusca > Bivalvia > Mytilida > Modiolidae > Gigantidas > Gigantidas platifrons. The sequence goes on from MJUT01013246.1 coordinate 310,087, forward strand.
AGGAATCTTCTGTGTTATTCCAGGATGGCAATACAGCTGACAGAAACTTCAATGTTAAAATCTGAAGAAGAAAAAAGACAACAGTTCATGTAAAATATAAACATACAGAGGATATCTTATTTAGTGTGCACACAATGTTTGTTTCTGGAATAACCCTCCCCAGGTACGTTGAAAGTCTAGACTGGAAAGCCAAATAATTAACCTTCCTCAGGTATGTTGAAAGTCTAGACTGGAATGCCAAATAAGTAACCTTCCTCAGGTACGTTGAAAGTCTAGATTGGAAAGCCAAATAATTAACCTTCCCCAGGTACGCTGAAAGTCTAGAGAATGGAAAGCCAAATAATTAACCTTCCTCAGTTACGTTGAAAGTCTAGAGATTGCAAAGCCAAATAATTCTAAAGTCTTTGTAAACAAAAAATCAAAGGTATAACCTAAATCAGCTAAGGTCACCTATGCCTGAAGAAGAAGAACCTTAATTGTGATAATACCTTATTATTTCAATAAGGATGTTGCTCGGACATATGGATAAGAATGAAAATAATTTTGAAGGAATTTCCTACTCTATGCTGGAAAAAAAAAACTCAAGGTTATTAAATCACTTAGTGGTAAGTCTTCCAGGGAAGACATGTGTCGCCTGCGAACTTATTTTCTTTAGATTACTTCATCATTGAAAGTAACATGATGATGAACAAGATGAACTGTGAGCTAATGTTCACTTATGATACCCCCACTCTTCAGCAAACAGGAAGTAGGAATCTGACAGGTCAAAAAACGCTTCCCACGATATGGGGTACCTATATGAAGCTTGTGACCAAATATCAGATTTCTGCCATCAATTGTTGCTGAGAAAAATGCGACGAAAAATGTGCATATATGTTCAATGTGTATAAAAATCAACAAAGTCGGCAAACAGGAAGTAGGATGACGGGTCCAAAAACGCTTCCCACGATATGGCATACCTATATGAAGCTTGTGACCAAATATCAGATTCCTGTCATCAATAGTTGCTTAGAAAAATGCAACGAAAAATGTGCATATATGTTAAATGTGTATAAAAATTAACAAAATCGGCAAACAGGAAGTAGGAATCTGATGGGTCCAAAAACGTTTCCCACCATATGGGGTACCTATATGAAGCTTGTGACCAAATATCAGATTTCTGCCATCAATAGTTGCTTAGAAAAATGCGACGAAAAATGTGTATATATGTTAAATGTGTATAAAAATTTACAAAATCGGCAAACAGGAAGTAGGAATCTGATGTGTCCAAAAACGTTTCCCACGATATGGGGTACCTATATGAAGCTTGCGACCAAATATCAGCTTTCTGCCATCAATAGTTACTGAGAAAAATGTGACGAAAAATATCTTGGACGGACGGACGGACAGAGGTAAAACAGTATATCCCCCTCCCCCTTCGGGGAGCGGGGGTATAAAAAGTATATTATTCTAAATTTTGTGATATAGTTAGTTTTGACTGATGAAGTTTATGAAAATTACAATTTATTCTGACATGATGAATTATTTGAAGGATGAGATATTATCATGCGAATAAAAATAATCTATAGCTAAGTTCCATCAAAAAGGATGTGGACATGCGATACAGTTCTCCATACTGATGCTCTTAGCCTTTGTGGTTCCTGGGAAAAATGTGACAAATTTTTCTATCTAAACATATTCTAAGTTGCGGCAAACAGGAAGTGGACATGCAGCAGATTCGAAACTATCTTACACGATACAGTTCTCCATACTGATGCTCTGTGCCAGATATCAGGAAGCTAATCTGTCTGGTTCCTAAGAAAATTTGACAGAAATTATTTTATGACAAATTTTTCGATATCAAAAATATTCTAAGTTCAGTCAAACAGGAAGTGGACATGTGGCAGATTTGAAACTGTCTTACACGATACAGTTCTCCATACTGATGCTCTGTGCCAAATATCAAGAAGCTGGCCTGTGTGGTTCCTGAGAAAAATGTGACAGAAATTATTTTGTGATGCAGACGCCAGACGACGGATAGTGATCCCTATATGTCGCCTCTGCGTAACGCAGGCGACATAATAAGACAGGTATCTATAGGTTTCATACAGATAGTTTAGTGTAAACATATTTTATTAATCAATACATATGAATATAGTACAACAATTTAAATACAACAATAGTAATGACTATGAATTAATTAAGGGGATCCGAAATCAAGTTAAAAAGATAGTTTAATAGGCTCCTGTATTGAAAGATGCTGATTTCAGATCTACAAAATCTACTTATTGAAACACATTCTACTATAAGGGTAATAACAAAATTATTCTACTATATCAAAATACAAAATAATTTTGAATAAAGCAATTTCTGTGAGTCATTATCAAAATACATATATGTATTTGGGTGGGACCCACAGAAATCAAGTCATTTGACATGTATGGTGCCATCCTTTATTATATTATTATGTAAAGTATACTGTCACTAAATAGAATAGCATTATAAATAGTTCAATGGCATATCTAGAAAATTATACCTTATATTCATTATATATGAACACAGGTTAAAGTTCAAGCTGAATCAACTTAAACAAATATTTTACAAGACAATATCAGACCCATGCTTGATTACTTACCTGTTTTGTTATATTCTTAGAATGAGCTGGAGATCTATCCTCTTCAAGAACTTTTAGAAGCAGATCAATCCATCTGGGTGAGCTAAGTGCTTTACAAATGGCTGGACCAGTAGCAATGGAGCGTATGAATCCCAGAGTACACCAAGTAAAATGTTGTTCAAATGCAACATGGACATTATTACCATTAGAATCTACAAATAAAACATTTCTACAATATCAGCAATTGAATAGGGATTTACAAGATGTCTGACATCTAACAACCAATCTCAATGTGTATTTGGCATGGCTTAAGTGCAAATCAAACATTATCTTGAGGCCTTTTGGTCAAGAAGCCATTCATTACTTTGTTTTTCTCTAGTAGGGCCTGTTGTGGTTGTTATCATATGATAGTTAGATTTACGACTACCTTTGCAATCAGTGCCTATCACCACTAAAGTTGTGAGTTCAAACCCCATTCAGAGTGAGGTGTACTTGATACAACATTATGTGATAAAGTTTGTCAATGACTTGCAACAGGCTCTGTGGTTTTTCTCTGGTACTCTGGTTTCCTCCACCAATAAAACTGATCGTCATGATATAAATGAAATGTTGATGGAAGTGGTGTTAAACACCATAAACCAATAAATCTATATACTAGTACACTACTTAGTGTTTCAGACACTTATGAAATCCTATATCTGATCTTGAAACCAGTTTTTTCCTCCTGATATTGATATTTATATAGTCAAACCTGTGTATAAAGGACATCTATGGGAAGAGGGAACATTGCCCTTTATAGACAGGTTCCCTTTATAAAGAGGTCCAAGTGAACGAATATTTTTTCATTGTTTGGTTATGTTTGAATGGTAATGTGTATGGGACTCTACGTATAAAAGAAAATTATCAACTGTTGATGACGATGTAATTTGTGATATTATATGAATAAAGAATGTACACATACAAATCTGTTAGTTTTTTTTCTCTCTGTGCATCCTGTATTTTTTTATATTTGTTTTGGTTTTTTTTTTTGTATTTAAGTACCGTATTTTTCCTGCTGACATCATATTTCTCTCCAAGTTTAATAAATACAATTCATAGTATAATATTCATTTTATGACAATAACAATTGTTGTATCATAACACAAAAACGAATGACTTACATATTGATTATGACATTTTATAAAAATATATGACATACATGTACACAATAAACTCAATTCTTAGTTACTATTCAATTATGCACTAGATTTAAAGCCACTATTTCATATCAAGAAAACATACAATGTACACAATAGATAAAAATGTTTATTGCATATTTGTCACTTATCAATCACTGCTTGACAACTTTGATTCGTTGTACGACTACATCTTCTTCAATTTCCATAACAGAGTCCAACATTCGTTGTCTACCATTTACCAGTGCAAAGTTTTTTATTTCACTAATGTAAAAGTCTAACTCTGACAAAGTGCATGGGGCTTTCTGTTGTGGCTCAACGTCGGTGTCCTCATCGTTGTCGCTCAAGGATGGTCCATCTAAATCAACTAAGAGTTCATTCGCAGACTTACTCCAGTCACGCACATTCTGATCGCATGTTGACATGTGCTGATCAAGTAGAACGAGTTCTTGAAAATCACAACCAAACAGTTGTCTGGCCATAGATACGACTTTTAAAGGAACGTTATCGTCCTGATCATAATCGGAATCAGAACCGTCAGACAAATGCTGGGAAGCTAAATCCTGGAAACCACATTTAGCAAACCACTTTTGGATTGTTGTTGTTTCTACCTCCTGCCATGACGGATGAATCCAATAAATGGCTTGTAAGATTGTGATGTCTTTCAACAGTTGTGACACACACTTTGATTTATCCTTGTCCATTTCATAAATGACATGTTGAAGTTGGCGTTTTCGAAATTTTAACTTAAGTGTCTGAATAATCCCCTGGTCCATTGGTTGTGATTTAGAAGTTGTGTTGGGTGGCAGAAACTGAAGCTTAACGTTTGAAAAATTCACAGTTGAATGCGATGGTGCATTGTCAACAAAGAGTAGAACATGCCTGTTTTGACGTTTCATGCGATTGTTGAATTTTGAGAACCACGATTCAAATAAGGAACTGTTCATCCAAGCCTTTTTGTTTTTACAGTACATGACCGGTAAAGTTTCTGGCTTAATTTTACTAAAACACCGCGGTTGCTTTGATTTGCCAATAACGAGTGGTGTTACTTTTTCGCCGGTCATACTGGCACATAATTGTAATTCTTTCTTTGGAACGTTTTCCACCTACACATTCATCACCTTTCATTTTAAGAGTGTTTTTAGTTGTGTCACGAAAGAAAAGCCCTGTTTCATCCATATTAAAGATGTCTGCTGGTGCGTAACCGGCACATAATGTAGAAAGTTTACTTTTCCAATCATCAACGACAGTATTGTTTACGTCTCCGCGTTCACCACTCATAGTGCCAAAAATTATGTTGTGCCGTAATTTGAACGAATCTAACCAGCCATTGGAGGCTTTAAATGTTTCTATGCCTAAGTCAGATGCAAATTTAAGAGCTTTCTCTTGAATTAAAGGGCCACTAACATTAATACGACGTGATGTGGCATCTTGAAACCATTGCCAAACTAAAATGTTAATTTCTTCATTACCCGTAGGTCTACGTTGACGTTTTCTTTCTATTGGAATGTTATTTTCAAAATCGGTCAGAACTTCAGCTTTACGTTTTAGAACATTGTCAATTTGAGTACGGCCTACGCCTAATTGTTCAGCAATTTTACGATTTGATAAATGTTCTTTTTCAGATTTTCTGATCACTTCTACACGTTGCTCTAAAGTAAGAGCACTACGCTTTTTTGGTGGCATTTTATCAATTTAAAACAAATTAAAAAAAAATATCAGATACGATTATGTTATGTTTTCAATTAAGAATTTTATGATAATACATGATTAAAATGTAAAACATTTTATAGGTAATTTTGGCTTTGACACTACTCACTCAATTTTCCTTTGATGTGTTAATGTTTTCACAGATCCTTTATGAGCTTGGACAACTTACTTTTAAGTTGCCGATTATCTATGATTAAAAAATAAATCGGTCTTTTTCAATTTTAATTAACCCAATCACATTTCTTTGTTATTAATTGTTTTCAATTCACACAAAATTATTTATCAAAAAGGGATGTCAAAAATACAGACAGCAATTTAATATGCTTGTAAAACTCGTTAATTGAACCATGACATGTGTCACGAGATTTGGTCAGTTTCTATATTTTATACATTACAACGATAACGACCGAACTTCCGAAGTTACAAATAAACCAACCGCATTTCCGGCTTTGTGTTTTATTCACTTTCTTTTTTTAATCCTTCATCTGCTTGCCCGTTATGAGCAGGTTTATTTCTTTATTTGCTGGTCAAAAGACTGCCCGCTGCCCGCGTTGAGGACTGCCCGCTATACAAAGGCAAAATAAGTAGGAAATCGCATTGGGGGGAATTAATACTGCCCGTTATGACCAGGTGCCCGTTAAGCCAGGTTTGACTGTATAACTTACTTGGTCCCTGATTACAGCCAGCATCTATAACTTTTTGTACAAGTCCACACAGAGTTCTTACAGCCTGTTTCTGCATAGAATCAGCATTGATAGCACAACAAATACATAACGTCCTCAGTAAGGAAACAGTAGATCTTCTAATTAAAGATGTTGGATGCTTACTTACTGGTCTTGTTTTCTCTAAAATATAACATAACAGAAATTATAAGAAAAATAAAATATTAAGAAATGATAAAAATTGTGAACCAACACCTGGTCAGTAGAATAATTAATTAAACATATTTTATTGGGATAAAACAACAAAAGGTGGGAGTTATGATATTTAATGCCACTTTCAACAATATTTCAGCTATATTGTCAGTCAGACCTCGCCTGAGCAAGATTCGCACTCTTAACGTTAGTGATGATAGGCACTGGTTGCATAGGTAGTTATAGATCCAACTACCATACGATCACGACCACGACAGCCCAATCAAGAATAAGAATTTGACACAAGTTATACAATCATTGAAGTGGATACCTAAATTTGCAGAGTTGTCAATCTAACCATGATAAATTTTCATTTGACCATGAAAATATAATGAATTTTATAATATTTTGCCAATCAAGTCCCACTGATGGCACCAATAAATTATGTGTCTATTTTTATCATATGGCATAACAATATGGGGTCACTATGGAAACGATCGTATGGTAGTTGGATTTACATCTACTTTTGCAACCAGTACCTTTCACCATTAAAGCTTGTGAGTTTGATTACTGCCATGGTAAGATGTACTTGATACATTTTTATCTAATGAAGTTGTCAGTTACCTCTGACAGGTAGGTTGTTTGCTCTGAATTTTTCCTCTTTTTTAAGTAATACTACCAGTACTTTTTTGTTTGCTTGCTATCTTACACATCATGACAAGTTGAACATCTCTATGCCTGTTTTCAAGACTGTGGCAGTTCAAATGTAACATCTCACCAACACTAGATGTTTCACTGTCGGTAGGTGAGGAACCTGCCTGCCTGTGTATGACCATTTCGAGTTAAATGGTATTTACCTGTTAATCAAAGTGTGAACTTTTATCTCTACTGACATGGTAAATTGTATTTACCTGTTTCTAAATCATCGTCTTCATCTTCATCATTATCGGGCATTTCTGGTGGCTCTGCTAATTTTAGGTCATACTTTCCTTCCTTTCCCATCCTGTAACTATTGGTGCTTCCTGTATCCCATTGGACACGGATCCAGCCATCTTCTCCTAACTCTCCAATCACACGTCCCATACTAGGTGCTGGGCCATCCTAGAATGAGTTAATAATAGTACAGTGAATTCAGTCTAAGCCAAATGGTGCATAAATAAAACTTTATTTTTAAAATAAAGTCCAAATGTAGGAAATATTTATAAATATAACTTGGATAACCTGAAGACCAGTCTATTCTGAAAACAAAAGTTGTTCCCGAAGAGGTTCGGTTAAGACAGGCTTCACTGCATATATATTTGTTTGTTGGTTCTCGTTTTTTTTTTTGCAATTAGAAAAATAAATCACCTGTCTGATTCATCTACAGTAAAACCTACTGATTTCCAATAACTCATTTTCTTTTAAAACTCCATGTAAGCATATATTAATACAAATTACAAAACAAAGACAATATAAATATATTTTTTCACATTAATTAATACAACTTCTCTAAATTTATAAATGGAAAATGTTATATATATATTTCTTTTTCATTTATACTTTTATGTCAGTACAAAAATTTATTCAAAATAAAATAATTGTTTATATCAAAATATTGCTACTTATTATATAGATAGGTGTGAATTATGGAGATTTATCCGTGAAATAAATTCCGATATTTCACATGTGAAATATCAGTTTTTTCCCGCCAGAACTACTTTTAGACAACTTTAAGTGTAGTGGTTACGTCCCTTGTTGTGTTACGGTGAATACACACATGAAACTCGTGACCGAATACGCATTAAGGATTAAACTCATGGACGGAACAAGTTCCGCCCATTCGTTTAAATCCTTATGCGTACTTCGGTCTCTCGTGGTCTTATTTTGATATTTAAAATCTACGATTAGTTATACTATATTTATTTACTAACTTGATCTCCCCACTTCCAGTCAACTCCCCTGACAACACGTGTACTAATCTTCATCATGGCAGCAAGCTCAGGACCAGAAATAGGTACTGGTTGGGACTGTTTCTTGTGTTTCTGCTCTTCTAACACTGCATACAATGTGCCAGAATTGTCTTGAATAAGTCTGTCTGGATCTGGACCTTATATAATAATATAAAATTTATCATTAAAGAACTAGCACCCGACTGCATAATTCCAAAACTTTTGTTGGCTACAAATTTAAAACTACAGCTTTTATTTCTACCAAGTATATAGATCCAAGTCTTGCATCCCAAAAGCTTTGTTGAAATGTTATAATACCAGGCCACAATAAAGATCATATTTGACAGTACAATATAATGCCATTTAAACAAAATTTATCAAGAAATGTAGTTAATAGCATGTTTTTTGTTGTTGATTTTTTGTTGCAATATTGATAAATCCTCAGATAATTTATTTAGTCATTATTATCAAAATACTTTACATGTATGAAATATTCCTTGATGACTACTTACCAACTAGTCTCATTAAAGTCTGGGTCAAACCTAAAATTCCTGAGTTCAACAACAGACTGACCATATTACTCTGATGAACTGACATCAAGATCCCCATGGTAACCAAAATAAACCTAGAATGAGGCAGTGCTCCAAGACTTAATCTCTCCTGAAAACAAAGATAAAATCTCTAAGAAATTTGTTTTTGAATATTACTGACAGATTAAAGTTTTGCTTCGTGCTATTTTTAGTTATATTGTAATGTCGTTTAGTGTGTAGTTAGGAAAATAATGATAAATGTTAATAATCACAATACAGAAAGTTTGTCAGTTTAAAGGTTACGTTTAGTGTGTAGTTAGGAAAATAATGATAAATGTTAATAATCACAATATAGAAAGTTTGTCAGTTTAAAGGTTATGTTTACCAAGATTTTCTGGTTTACATTCACACTATTGCATATTTATTCTCTATTTTAACAGTATACTGAACTGTAATTTCCATTGTCAAGTCACTGAAATAACAATTTGCAACAGAAACTTCACTCTCAGTCTAAATGCTTAGCAGAAAAGTAGCAAGCGTCAATAGGTCTTTGGCTTCAGATGACTATGGTTTGAACTAGATATCATACAATCAATGAAAGCATCTCAACCGGTACATCATAGAGATGGTTTAACAAATATAAATATGTAATATAAATATGTGTTACCTTCTGTGAGTCTTGTATAGATATAGATGGATTTATCCCCCTTTCTTTAAACATCATGTCTGACAAGATGATGCCATTTCTAAGTTCCTGTATTGACCACTTGTAGAGATCAGAGAACATCATTTCTAGTAGAATTCTATCACATGGTGGTATAAGGCTGACATTAGACAAGCAATGGGGCATCATTTCACTGAAATAATCAATACATAAAGACGCTGATAACAGATTATAGCAACAATAAAAAAAACATTATTGGTACTTTTATCATTTCATGTGGCCTAAAAATTATATTAAAGCAAAGCAACAAGTGGTGAGATGATGACGTCCACTTTGAACTAAATCAACATGGTTAATTAGATTTTTATAGAGCAACCTCACTAGACATGGTGGTCCATTCCTAAGACATTATCCTGATTCCGAGCTTAGCAGTCTTTGTGTTTACTCCTTTATGCTGCATGCTTAGTGGAGAAGCAGCCAATACCAGTTTTAGTCTTTGGTTTAACCCAACTAGAACTCAAACGCACGATGCGAGCACGCTGATCATAACACCACCGATGCCATCAAATGAGTGTAAAATATATGAACATTAAGAAACTTTATTAAAGTGATAATATTAAAGCACTCTCTATGAAACAGGTAATAAAATCTTGTTATAGGCTCACCTTTCAACCCGTTTCTAAGGCTTGCACAAATAAATCTTATGCTTTTTGACAATCTATATATATTGTAGAGGGGTTATGGGGTGGAACGCCACTTTCAACAATATTTCAGTTACAGTAGAACTTCACTCGAAGGGACTGTCAAAATGTGTTCGAGCTATCGGAAGTTCGAGCAACCGAGGCCCAGTAATTTAAGAGAGAAAAAAAAATCAGGTTCTCACCAGGGACAGTTTCATTACACTATGATAACTGATGCACAGTAAAATGGGCCTTTCTCATAAGGAAAATGTAATCCTTTAGAAAGTTCTCAAAGACTACGGCTTCTGAATATCTCTTTGGTATCTTCAAACGTTCCTTAGAAACGTTTTTTTTTCACTTTGTTCGTGATATATTTTATATACAGGAAATACGAGGTCGGATATTAACACTTGGATCGATATCGGTATAATGCTTGTAATTCGGATATATATTTTAATGGAAAATTGTCAAATTTTAGCCAGTGATCATTTTATTTTTATTTAACTTGAATTTGAAGCAATTATGTGTTTCTTTTGGTATTATATTGACATAAAAACTCAGGTTAATCAGAATTTCACTACTAGTACATTTCTATTTTTGGTGTTTTTAGATGAACCTTGAGATCATGCAGTTTGATATTAATCGATTCCAGCAACTATGAAAATAAAAAAAACACTCTCAATAATATTAATTCATGTACCGTATTTTACGGGCTATAGGTCAATATTTTTTTCCCTCAACACGCTGGCTTCGACCTATCGTCCACATCGACCTATACAAGGATTAAATTAAAATAATCTGGAATCCTTAAAAAAAAAATCTTGATAAAAATTAGGATTTTGTTTACAGTAACCTCTATTTTGTTGTAGGTTTATTTCTGAATTACACAAGACTCGTATTACATCGATGTTCTTGATGTTATTTTTTGAAAATAAAAGTATACTAACTGGGTTGCAATTCCGGAAAAAACATGTTCAACATCCGGAAAAATCAATATTCAGTGTGTTAGCTAAAATCAGTTATAATATTGTATTATTTAATAAAATATATAATATAAAAAATGTATCTTGTTGATTTGTTATGATCTCATTGTCTACCAGTAATTTTAGAAAACAAAAGGCCAATCAAATTTATTATTAGAACACACAGATGTCCAATCAAGAGTTGTTTTATTAATTAACAATTTGTAAATATTTCTGGTCGATTTGTAACACCTGCAAATGAAAGACCAATCATATTTATCACTAGATAACAAAGGTATCCAATCAAGAGTATTTTAGTATTTTTCCTAATTAACCCAATGAGAGCAAAGCCCGCTAATTTATACCAATTGTTATAGTTGTAATAAAGTTTGTTTTGATAGTTATTTTTTTTCAATCCTTCCCGTGATATTTTTACCGAAAAAAAAAAAATCCAGCAAACACCAAATTTTAATTTGATTGCTCCAACAAAAATGAACATGAAAAATAAACAGGATGAAAATATAAATAACGAATCAAAAACCAAACAAACAACAACTCAGTCGAAACAAATGTTGAACATTTATTATATATTGGTTTATTTTTGGTTACTGTGATGTCATATCTAAATATAGCCATCCAACACGAGGTTATACCGTATTTAAAAAAATGTCGGATGTATTACCGGAACATCTCACATTAAACGTGCAGACACACTTTTTATACTTCATAATACTGGAAACTAATTGTCTATTCGTTAAACTAGAATGTTCTACACTTAAATTGGTCAATTATGAACAAATAAAAAATCACCATTAGATAATCAACACAGGTGAAGCCCAGTCGGCACATTAAAAACAGCGGTCAGCTGATTGAAAACTTGCTGGACCGAGACAATCACATATTTGTGTACCATAAATTACACACAGTTTGAAGGTATGTCAATAAAACTGCAAAAGCTGAAACATTGTTTTCATAGCTTGATTATTTTATTGCATGAACATCCGTTTACCACCTAATTTTGACACTCAGTCCCACAGATGGCCTGGTATGAATGATCGAGGTATGGCTTTATAAACCAGACATCTCAAAAAAACACACAAACACAAGTTTAAAAATCAAAGCGCGAAAGTGCTGATATACGGTTTTGCCTTGAAACTTTATATTAGCTGTGATTTCAAGAATGGATGATTTCCAAATAATCAGACATTCCATACTAACATATATCACCAACTTTAATGCTGCAGAGAAGTGATAGTGTAGCTCTTTTTGCATCTGACATGCTTGGGATTTTTATTTTGCAGTGTTAAGTATATATGAGGAACATAACATGTCCGACATACTTCGTGATGAATCATTTGACCAATAATTGGTAACCAGTCTGTGTATTCAGGGTGTCAACTTAACTATGTCAATGAGGTCAAGGTTATATGTTATATTATGACTGGCATGTACTATACTAAATCAACCATCATAGCAAATATCTCAATAAAATGTTCACTTAAATGTGGAATGGGTTAAGAGTCAGGTGACGGAGATCTTACTGACAAGATGAACCACTAAATGTCATTAACTTGGTATAAGCCATAACTCTGTTAAGTATGACATCACAGTATTTGACATCTTTTATTATGGCTATATCCAACATGTCCAAGTGCTTATGTGTTCGCTATTGACCAATCAAATTAAAACTGCTCCTATATGTCACTGCATGCAGCTCCATTCTATTTTCTGTTTTTATTACCTTTTCTGACTTTATTATTTAATGCTTTCCAAATCAA
>MJUT01013246.1:323920-343165 GCA_002080005.1 Gigantidas platifrons
AATTTTTATGAATGAAAACTAGCGTAATAATACAAGCAAGAGAAACAATATAAATATCGGCATTTTAATCCTCCTGACAATTTGTCATAGTTAAACATTTACCATTTGAGACACGATAAGTTATCTTAAAATCTGCAAAAGTAGTAACATTCAAAGTGTAGTGTTATCTAACAAGCACCAGATCTATATTTTGATGAGCCATCTTATGTCTCGACAGGTGATAAGATCATGACGGTTGTCATGTAAACAAACAAAAATGGCCGGAAGGCAACAAGTAAATACGGTTTTGCAAACCGTATAATTAAATTTTATTTAATTTAACATTCATAATATTTCATTTAGGACACATAAGAATAGCAATCTTGAGCTAATACTTACAGATACTTACCGAAGTACATCGTTGTAGCCATGTAGGACAAATCCTTACCGATGTACAAAAAAATAAAATAACCCGTTCCATGTGACCATACTTGCCCAAGTTGTCATCGGCATCCTCGACCTATCTAAGTATTGTCCCCAAATTTTACCCGAAAAGTAGCAATTCGACCTATCGTCCCCATCGACCTATAGCCCGTAAAATACGGTAATAACAATTTTAAATATTGTTTAATAAACTTTTATTACGATTGTAAACATCAGATAGTTTAAATTTTTGTCGAGTTGTATTTCCAACTACCATACGATCATGACTGCCCCCATATATTGTACTATATACTACATACCATGCCCTTGTTCCTACAGTCAGTAATCCTAGCCAACCACTCAGTATATTATATTTAATAGATGGTATTAAATAATCTTTGTTGACTAAACTTAAAATGTTTTGAATCCCTTTCAATCTCATCTGAGCTCGATCAACCTAAAAACAAACATAAGACATGGATGACTAGTCAATAATCACACATTTGTAAAGTGGACAAAGAAAGTACAACTTGTGGGTTATTGGTGTTTAACATAATTTTCAGTCCAGCTCATGGCGAGGTGTACTTGATACAACTATATGTGAGTTTGTCACCGACTTTCAGCAGGGTTGTGGTTTCCTCCACCAATTAAAACTGACCGCCACGATATAACTTAAATACATGTATTGCTAAAAGTGGTGTTAAACACAAACAACTCAAACCCTCACCCTAACCCGTAACTTTCAGCAATATTTAGGTTATATCATGGAGGTCACTTTTATCTGGTGAGGCAACCATAGTGACAGGATAAAACCACTGATCTGGCACAAGTCACCAACAAACTTCAACACATAAATTTGTATCTATCACACCTCACAACATGTGAAAATTCAATAGTAAATACTTATAGTTAAACAATGATAATACTAGTTATTGACAAACTTACTGTATACATAGTTAATTTTATGGTATAAATTTGTCGTTACATTAAAATAAAACAATAATTTATCACATTACAGGAATATGTTTTACCCAACTGACATCTAATTCAAGGCTGGGTGAGGCTATTCTATTTAACACCACTTTCAACAATATTTCAGTTATATCATGGAGCTCAATTTTATTGGTGGAGGAAATCGGAGTACCTGGAGAAAACCACTGACTGTCGCAAGTCACTGACAAATTTTATCACATAAAGTTGTATCGAGTACACCCTGCCATTAAGGGGGTTCGAACTCATAACTTTAGTAGTGATAGACTCTGTTTGCACATGTAGTTGTAAATCCAATTACGATACGCTCCCAATATTAATTCAATTATTACCTGGTGATGCAAAGATCTCCTCAGCTTCTCTATATCTATTGGATGTTCATGAAGGACAAACTCTACTATTCCATTCACCAGACCTTGATCTATCCGTGATCCTGTCATTCTCTGTTTGAGCCAGCCAAATTTCCGAGAACTAGTCACTGTCTTGGCAATTTGTTTCCATGAATCAACCTGAAATTAGCATTAACAATATACTATACAGGTAAATTATACAGGTAAGTGAATTCTACTTTTGGCATCTCTAGTGTTTCAGTATCAAACTTTACATCGGAAGAGATAACTCTCTGTATTAATTTAAAGTCAAACCTGCTTTAGTGACCACCTCTATTAAGCAATAACTTGTATTATGTGACCTTAATTTTTATTTCCCTCCACAGTACATTTCATATCAATTAAACCTATATTAAGCGACCACCTGTCTTATGTGACCATATTTGACTGTTCCCTTGGAAGGTCACATAAGAATGGTTTGACTGTATATTATTTGAGATTTTTGAAATTTGTGAAATATTTTGATATGGATGTGAAAGCCTTTACCTAACATTTCTTGTGATTACTGGTCATATCTCACGACAGGACTCTCGATCTGACATCTGTTTTGTCATTGTCCAGCTGTCATGCTAGAATATAAAGTAACTTTTTTTCTTGAGAAATGGATCTGGGGCCCTTGTACTCAAATTTAATTATAGTAGTCCCCATCATATGAGGTCACTCCTTCTGCAATGAAAATATGGCCTTATAAGAAGGGTGGCCTTTCTTAAAGAGGACAATTTAGTAATATTTCACTATCTCAGTGCTCCTTAAAGTAATATTACACCAGTTTTGGGTGAAGAAATTTTTTCCCTGAAAATCCAATTTGGAATACGGCGGTACCTTTACTAAGCTATTCATGCATGTTTCAAGTCGAAATATGTTCCCAACAATTAGAAATCTACAAATCCGTGTGCATGTTTATCGTCCTCACCATTGTTGTGGAGACTGATTAACTTTCGGTTGTTTTGTTTCGATGATTGCCGATCATGACCTCGTGACGAAAAGATAAACATCATGGATGCTTAGGTAAGCACGCACACATTTCTGACAATGATTATTGAGGAATCTGTCTGTTTCATGTCGTGCGAACCATTTTTATTTGGGTGCAATTATTTTTATGTGGTACACACGGAATATATTTTTACTTGCATCCGACATTTTTTTCATCAATTGAACAGTGAGCATGAGCGATAATCTTCCCGAAAGAGTTCAAATCTTGGGTCATGCGCATATCATTTGCATTACTGTACGGGAAAACAGAATTATCAGCTGTTAAATATTTTGCGATTTGCTCTTAAAATCTGTTTTTGAGTGGATTTTTAATGTTATGCAGCTGATTTTAGTTAAAATTAAGAGACATATTAAGTGAAAATATCTAATCCAAAAATTCCACGTTATTTGCCTTTCATATTACTTTAAATATTGTCTCATCAGAGCAGTGGCCTTTGGTAGGAGTGGCCTTGTAAGAGGGTAGAATGCTGTAGTTGGTTCATTCAATAAAGCATACCTTTTTAATTGTAGGTTTGGCAGGTGACTGAACTTCCTCTATCTCATCTGTTGTACTGGTCACTTGTTCCTCTTCACGTATCTCTAGTACAATCTGTTCAGCCTTGACCTCTTCACCTCCTGTGGCACCCTCTTCTACCTCCTCATCACTCTCTTTCTTCTCTTCCTCCTCTTCTACGTGTGAGAGGCCTTAAAATAAATATTATGTAACAATTCAATGAACAAATTCATGTCAGGGGCCGTCGTGGCCGTGATCGCTTGGTAGTTGGATTTATAACTACCTATGCAATCAGTGCCTATCACCACAAAAGTTGCGAGTTTGAACCCAGTTCATGGCGAGGTTTATTTGATATAACATTATGTGATAAAGTTTGTCAGTCACTAGTGGCAGGTCAGTGGCTTTCTCTGGGCACTCAGGTTTCCTCCACCAATAAAACTGATTGCCACGATATAACTGAGATATTGTTGAAAGTGGTATTGAACACCATAAACATAAACCTAAACCAGAAATGCTGACAGAAAGGGACACAACTCTTCAAATCATCAGACAGACATTTAGATATTTATAGACAAGTAACAATGAATGAACCATTTTTGTAGTATTGGAAATCAATTGTAAATTTTCCTTACGTTTTGATTTATTTCTTTCCTCCATCAAATTAATTGCAACCTGTTTCCATCTTGGATGACT
The DNA here is from genome assembly GCA_002080005.1 of Gigantidas platifrons. NCBI lineage: Eukaryota > Metazoa > Mollusca > Bivalvia > Mytilida > Modiolidae > Gigantidas > Gigantidas platifrons. The sequence continues at coordinate 327,881 of MJUT01013246.1, forward strand.
TTGGAGCATTTTTGATCTGCTCATAGCATTAACCTCATTTCCGATGGCTGGACGAAGCTCATTGAACAGGAAGTGACATCGTTCTATCACAGGAGCACAAACTTCTTTATAGGATCTTCCTTGATCTTGGTGAGCCTGAAAACATGGAAAATAAAGAATCGTAATAAATTATTATTTTATTCAACATTACTTGCATCATTTTCAGGTATAAATGTATGTATATATATTGTATTGTATGTGACCAGGTATGTTGTTGGCAGAATCCATTGAAAAACAAACCTTGTGGTCATGAAAATTATCAGTACGAGTTTCATAATCAGTATCCAAATAGAGCACTATATATATTGGATACAGTGATCTGATTGGCTGTTTTTTTTTAAATACTCTAAAAGATCTATTCCTTAAAGGTCTGGTTAGTACCGTACCTAGAGTTTACAAGGTAAAGTGAACTTTTACTCTGGTTTGTTCAGGTGAAAACTCTGAGAATTTTTTTTTGAAAACTCAGTGCCTGGTATTATGTTCATTTAAAATAAAAGTTGCAAGAGAATGGAAATAATTTTTTATTATAGTTTGTCAACTGTCCTTCACATTGTATAGAAATAGGTTTGATTTGGTTTATGATGTCTAACGCCACTTTAAACAATATTTCAGTTATATCGTAGCAGTCAGTTTCATTAGTGGAAGAAACTGGAGTACTTGGAAAAAACCACTGACCTGTCACAAGTCACTGACAATCTTTAACACATAATGTTGTATCGAGTACACCTCGCCATGAACGGAGTACGAACTGTACAGAAATAAAAGCTATTTTAAAGTGGTCTGAGTAGAAATCACTTGTAAACTATTTTCCAGTTCACTTAATTTTTCATATTCTCTTTTCACTAGGAGGGGGGCGGGGGAAGAGGTTTGGCTCCATAAAACTAGTTTTTATTGAAGTCCCCTTACCAAGCCAGGAAAGTGAGTGGTCATGTACATGTTTATGTGTGTTAGAAGTAGCAATTTTGTCACTGATTTTGCGATTTATTTCAATGGCTTTTAGAACTTTTCTGACAATGTGGTAATTTTTAATCTTCATTTTGTTACCGTAATGACCTATGTATAATGCACTAAATTTTACATAGATTCTTTACTTTGAACCTAATGATGGTATTTACAAAATATGATTTTTGTTACTTACCTTAACAAGAGATTTTCTAGTCTGGTTGACAATCTTGAATAGTTCTACTAAAGATCTAGGTAATATATGTTTATCTCTCTCGCTCTGACCATGTTCTACTAAACTCATGGCAGCATGACCTAAATCATGGTGCTTCAATAATACTGCTAATAATAATCTGGAAAAAATACATTCATTTCATTAAAAAAAACAATACATTCATTTAATTAAAAAAACAATACATTCATTTAATTAAAAAAACAATACATTCATTTCATTAAAAAAAACAATACATTCATTTCATTAAAAAAACAATACATTCATTTAATTAAAAAAACAATACATTCATTTCATTAAAAAAACAATGCATTCATTTAAATAAAAAAAAACAATACATTCATTTAATTAAAAAAACAATACATTCATTTAATCAAAAAACAATACATTCATTTAATTAAAAAAACAATACATTCATTTAATTAAAAAAACAACACATTCATTTAATTAAAAAAACAATACATTCATTTAAAGGGGAAGCATGGGTATAAATAGCTGTGGGCGGAGTAAACATTAAGTTTCTTCATTATTTTGGCCACGGTCATCTCGAGGAGGAAAAATCAATGATACACAGTTTCATAGTTACTTTTGGTGCAAAATATTTGACAGGCATGGTCACTAGTGTTCCTCCCTACAAAACTTTTAGTCTTATTAAAAATAATATTCTTTATCAGTCTAAAACATACAAAAATGACTTCAAATTTCTGAGGTATGTGACCTTGGTCACGTTGGCCATGTGACATACAGTTTCATAAATATGCTGTTCATATCAACAGAGATTTTTGCTGATAAGCTCCGCCCATAAATTTTGGAGGTAGGCACTACCGCAAATTCCCCTTTAAGTTAACATGGAGTATTCTTATTACACGATACAACAAGATATAAAACTATTCCGTTTGATGTAGACTTATGTCCTTTATTTCAGTCTGGTTAAGACCCATGCGTTAACCAATGATCTATCACACTCGAGACAAGCATGCTTACCATTTCATTACTGATGCGGTTTACATGCCAGTAACTGAGCTAATTACAAAAACTTAACATTATAAATGTTGTTATTGCCATTGGAAAAATAGGTCTGTCGTGGTTGTGATCTTATAATAGTTGGATTTATAACTACCTATGCAATCAGTGCCTATCAACACTAACGTTGTGAGTTTGAATCCTGCTAATGGCGAGGTGTACTCGATACAACATTATGTGATAAAGCTGGTCAGTGACTTGCAGAAGGTCAGTGGTTTTCTCTGGGTACTCCAATTTCCTCTACTTACAAAACTGACCACCGATATAACTGAAATATTGTTGAAAGTTGAGCTATAATCAGCATAACGAGAACCAGTTACATTCGATGAGATGATAAAGATATCTGTTTTGAACTAAATCAACATGTTTAGTTGGATTTTTTATAGTGCTAGTTCACTTAAACAACAGTCTGCGGGTAGGCATGTTGCTTCACTCGGACACATTATCATGATTCCAAGCCAACTAGTTTTTTCTCTTTCTCCTTAATGCTGTGTGCTTTAATAGCATAGAAGCAACAAATACCAATTTAATAGTTTTCAGTTTTACCAGATTTGGGGCTTGAACTCATGAGACGAGCACACTAACCATTATACCACCGATGCAATCGTCATCACATAAACAAAGCCTTACCTTCCAACTTCTTCTATGGGATGTTCATGTGAAAAGTTTATATTGAGTAAGTTATGTTGTTTATAATATTTGTCCATGATGGCTAGGAATGTTTTAACATTATGGTCAGTAATTCTGCCCTCGACTAATGACTGTAGGAATGGCTGTGTGGTGTCTGTCTGTGTAACCTGACGGTCAAACAGTGATTCTTTGTCTTCTGATGTAGGTATATGACGTTGTTCTGATGTTGGAGTAGTACCTATTAACACACAAACAGAAACATTTTATTTAACACAGACTGCTGTACATATTTAAGAGAATGTTCTTTGATTTTAAAAATATAAATCTGCTACCTTAGATCTTGTTTCTGTGAAAGTTTCTGTCACTCCTACTCATTTTTGGCTTTTGTTTTGTTTTTCTTTTTCTTTGGTATATTTTATTGTGCATAGTATCGAATATGTCCATTTTTATGTTGTACTATATTGAATATAAACCATTTTATGTTGTATTGTATCCAGTATGTGCCATTTACCATGTTATGTTTTATTGCATCCAGTATGTGCCATTTACCATTTTATGTTGCAATGCATTCAGTATTACATGTTACAAAATGTAAAGTATCAAGTGTTACCTGGTGTAGCTGTACAACTTCTTGTTTCTCCTTTCTCTTCCTCAAACTGATTTTTAGGTTGTAAAACTCTCAGACCCCCAGAAAAGAATTCTGCTTTCAGCCAGTGATCATTTTCATGTTCTTCCTGTGATAAAGGCATGCTCCTAGCTTGGTGGGAGGCATGTAATCCTAGTAGCATAGCTAGAGTTCTTTCTACATCCATCAATGGAGATGAAGCAGTACTACTATCTGTTGTCTGTACTTTATCTTTCTCAGGCTGTTTATTACAAATAAAGAAAAGTAAATTTTAACAGGGTCAGGGTTATAGTGTTTAATCTCCCCCCCCCCCCTTCATCATTATTTCAGTTTTATCGAGGCAGTCAGTTTTATTGGTGGTGGAAACCAGAACACCCGGATGAAAACCACTGACCTGCCGTAAGTCACTGACAAACTTTATCACATAATGCTGTATTGAGTATATCACACCTGAGCGGGATTCAAACTCACCACATTAGTTGTGGTAGGCACTGATTGCATAGATAGTTAGAAAGTCAACTACCATGCGATCACGACCCCCTAGTTTAAACAGTGATGGTCAACAATTCCACCGATATCAAACAAAGTGAACAATTGCCTCTCACATCAAATTGTTTCATTATCATTAACTTCCATTATCACAATTTTAGATATTTTCAGCTAAATTTGCAGTAATTTGATTTTTCTTTATAGACCAAAATTGTAAACATGTGCATGAGGTGTATACAAGTATGAAACTAATCAGAAATATTTTTTACAGTTTCAGCTTTAAAATTCATATCAAGTATTATTTCTATTTAAAACATACAAAAAAAAACATAAACCTGCATTTCGATTGCAATAAAAAAAAAGGCAGTGTGAAAACAATAACAGAGACAAGATAAAATATTTCTACCATGACATTTAACAATTTGACAATTAAACTTACATCAACATACTGTCCTACATAGAATGCATGCATCATTTCTCTAGTCTCAGTAGAATGGTGGGCATTCTCAAATGCCATTGTAGCATCTCTTGCTGTAAAACAAAACAATTTATAGTTACGTTTATATGTCAATAATTCCACATTCAATCATATTCCTTAATTATCAAATTGTTCTCTCCATTCATTCAATGAAGACAAGGATTTTCTACTAATTTTATCAAACCTATTCCATTTTAAGATTTGACCATCTCTGAATAGTTTGTTCAGAAGTTGGCCATTGATATCAGTGGTCATTTTTCACATCAACCAATCTTCTGACTTTCCTCTATCCAAAAAATTATTATCAACCTGAAATAACTCATTTTTTTATTTTTTTTTTAGAAAAACCTACCAGAATACTCTTCCCACATTTAGCAGAGAAAAACCTACCAGCATACTGCTCCAGATTGCTCTTCCCACATTCAGCAGAGAAAAACCTACCAGCATACTGCTCCAGATTGCTCTTCCCACATTTAGCAGAGAAAAACCTACCAGCATAGTGCTCCAGATTACTCTTCCCACATTTAGCAGAAAAAACCTACCAGCATAGTGCTCCAGATTACTCTTCCCACATTTAGCAGAAAAAACCTACCAGCATAGTGCTCCAGATTGCTCTTCCCACATTCAGCAGAGAAAAACCTACCGTCATACTGCCCCAGATTGCTCTTCCCACATTTAGCAGAGAAAAACCTACCGGAATACTGCTCCAGATTGCTCTTCCCACATTCAACAGAGAAAAACCTACCAGCATACTGCTCTTCCCACATTTAGCAGAGAAAAACCTACCAGCATACTGCTCCAAATTGCTCTTTCCACATTTAGCAGAGAAAAACCTACTGGCATACTGCTCCAGATTGCTCTTCCCACATTTAGCAGAGAAAAACCTACCAGCATACTGCTCCAGATTGCTCTTTCCACACTTAGCAGAGAAAAACCTACTGGCATACTGCTCCAGATTGCTCTTCCCACTTTCAGCAGAGAAAAACCTACCGGCATACTGCTCCAGATTGCTCTTCCCACATTTAGCAGAGAAAAACCTACCGGCATACTGCTCCAGATTGCTCTTCCCACATTTAGCAGAGAAAAACTTACCAGCATACTCTTCCAGATTGCTCTTTCCACATTTGGCAGACAATCTAAATTCCTGAACATCATAAACTTTTCCATGGATGACAACCCATAGTCCACCATCTTTGTTATGGTTTTCAAGATCAGTCTTGCGTATCATTTGGACATCTTCTGTCATCTTGTGACTGTATTTTTCTAATGTATAACCTGTAACAGCAACAGTGTGAGTCAGTGATTGTAGTTTAATACCAAATAAGCAATTTTTCAGCTATATCATGGTGAGAACAAGCTACATTCAATGAGATGATGATGATGTCTGCTTTATACTAGAACAACATGCTTAGTTGGATTTTTATAGTGCTGAAACTGAAACAACATTCCGCAGGTAGACATGTCGCTCCACTCGAATTCGTTAGAATGTCCCAAAGAAAGCCAAAAACAGGATATTATGAAATGTGTCAAAGACAATCCTAAAGCAACATAACAGCAAATTCGTGAAGCTTTTATGACTAAACGGGAAACACCAAAGAAACATCACAGTTGGATGATATTTTGAACCATAAATAACAAAGGAGTGGACATTTCTCTGAAACAGAACAATGTCCTTTTTTTGGTTTTAAAATGATGGTCTAAACTGTAACTGATAAACTTTCAAATGAAAAGGCTCAACATTTTGGCACAGAAACAGAATTTAATGATTTAAAATACTTGATAATTTGGTATCAATATGAGTATATTATAATCCATCAATTTCTGGTATTTTCTTACTTTTCTTTTGTTGCTACCCTCATTTTACCGACAGATTTCCTATCTATGTTAAAAGGCGGTTAAAGCAGGAGCACAATACTTACTAAATACTCCCATCCAAGCAAGACCTTCTTTATCATAATATCTTATAGCCAATTTTGGCTATCGTTTAGGCTCTTTGATTTTATTGTTCCCAAAACATTAAATTATTTAGATTTCAAATATTTTGACCTTGAGCGTACTTCTTTGATGAAGGTTATTCCTGAAACATGTGCGCACTAAATTTGATTTCTACGTTTTTATTTTAGAAATACTTACTAAACACCCCTGGCCAAGCTAGATCTTCCTTATCATCTCTGTCAAGGCCTGGTGCTAACTTATTAAAGTTGTCCATAATGTCTAATAACTGTTCCATAACTGGTACAACTCTAGATGATTGGACCACAGCTGGATTTCTTAACTGTAGCAACACCAAACATGTTGTCATCTCTGGTAGCAGTATTCCTGTAGTTATAATACAATATTATACTGCAATGTTTTGTCAGAAGATATACAGTCATAATATATCTAGTTAATATCAATGCAAAACATTTCTGCAGTGCTTTGATATATTGGTGATTAAATTAATTAAGACTATTGAGTACCTGCAACAAGCAGGCACCTAATAATGTCCATCTCACCTCACTTTCATAAGGGTTATGGTTATGGTGTTTAGCGCCACTTTCAACAATATTTCAGTTATATTGTGGCAGTCAGCTTTATTGGTGGAGGAAACAGGATGTATCGGGAAAAAAACCACTGACCTGTCGCAAGTCACTGACAAACATTAGCACATAATGTTGTATCGAGTACACCTCGCCTGAGCGAGATTCGAACTCATAACGTTACTGGTGATAGGCACTGATTACAAAGGTAGTCATAAATTCAACTAACAAACGATCACGACCATGACGACCCCACTATATATAATAAATAAATTGATGATTAAATTAATTACTTAGTGAGTAATAACAATCAGGCACCATTTAATGTACACCTCACCCCACTTTCATAAGAATACCATCATCACAAACATCAACTATATATTCCATTTACCAGGAGTCATTTCTCTTATAGGGTTATTATTAACAAATGGTTTTCTTTTTCATACATACATTGTACATAACAAATAAATACCTGTTACATCTTTCTGTATGATTTTAGACACTAGAGAGAAATGTTTAGAACTTGTTGTAGCTAGGCTAGCTGCTATAGGTATAATGTCTGATATATGATTACACAGTAACTTCACATATTTCCTCAATAAAACACCAGCTCCCATTAACTCTAGTTCTGAAAAAATAAGATCAATTCATTACTTTAACAATAGCTTCATTAAAAATGGGGTTCAAACAATGATATTCCTCACAGCTTAAACCAAACTTAAGACTTCTGCAGCTGTCCCCCTTTTTAAAGGCCACTTCTCCTGTCATGCCAGATTCAAGATGGCTAATATAGTGAAATACCCCTAAATTGCCATTTCCCCCTTAAACCGGAATTGTGGTTATAAATAGCTGTGGGCGGAGCAACATTCAGATTGTTCATTTTTTTTAACCACGATTATCTCGAGGAGGAAAAATCAATGATACATAGTTTGACAGTTACTTTTGGAGCAAAATATTGGACAGGCATAGTCACTAGTGTTCCTCCCTACGAAACTTTCAGTCTTATTAAAAAAAATATTCTTAGTCAGTCTAAAATCTACAAAAATCACTTTGAAAATTCAAATTTCTGAAGTATGTGATCTTTAGATAACGTTGGTCATGTGACATAGTTTCATAAATATGCTGTTCATATCAACGGGGATTTTTTATGATAAGCTCCGCCCACAAATTTTGTCGCAAATTCCCCTTTAAGAGAGGTCATCCCTCTTATGAGGCCATTTTTCATGCAGAAGGGGTGGCCTCAAAGAGGTGGGGCATTGTAGAAACAATAGGATCAATAACATGAAGAGTAATGTTATGACTTTTGTAAGCAAAACAAACTTAAAGACCCAAAAATTTTGCTATTTTTCAACTCAATGATGTGGAATCAAGAATCAGAACGTATGTAATCTTTGCAAAATAAGTAAATGATATCACTGACCCATTGAACTAAATGAAAAGGTCAAAGTTGTCACTTCTGAACATATAGAGGTGTTATAGGTTTATGGGTGTTTAATGATACTTTCAACAATATTTCAGAACAGTGGCAATCAGTTTAAGTAGTGAAGGAGCTTGAAAATGTACAGAGAAAACACAGACCTGGTGCAAATCACAAACTATATCACTCAAAGAAAAACCACAGACCAGCTGCAAGTTACTGACAAATGTGTAACCTCGCCACATTTTAGTGCCTGTTCCAAACCAGGACCTGGATTTCCAATGCCATATGTCATGGTCCTTTTTGTGTTCTTTGATTTGAGGTGAGAGGTAGTTTTCTAGGTTTATTTTTTTGATGTTGTTGGAATTGTTGACCATCACTGCTTAAATTTTCTTTTCATAATAATACCTATAAGTGAACTAAATAGAGACCAATATCTAGTATTTACCCTTTTCAGTAGCAGCAGAATCTTCATGTGGATAAATATGTGACACAATTAGTCTCTGGACCTGTAGGAGGAGATCTAATGATGGACTAGCTTCTGTTAAATCCACTTCATCCACCTTCAGTATATTGTCTCCTGAGATACTGTATAGTCTGGATGATGAATGAGTCGAGGAATTTCTGAAATAATGTAAAATAGAGTACTGTAAATGATATAAAGAATCTGTATGGATGAGGATTATAATGTTTGATGTCACTTTCAACAATATTTCAGTTATATCGTGGTGGTCAGTTTTATTGGTTTCTCCACCGAACTGTCGCAAGTCACTGACAAATATTATCACATATTGTTGTCTCGAGTACACCTCACTATAAGCGGAATTTGAACTCGCAACTTCAGTGGTGATAGGCACAGATTGCACAGGTAGTTGTAATTCAAAATAAATTTGTCTATGTTATAGTTCATGCATCTTCTATACATGAAATGTCACTGATTTCAGTTCCTACTAGAAACAAATGTCTTATATTCAAAATACTTCCAAACATAAAACTTTCAATCATTTCAAGAAAAATATTCTATTTCCAAAATAATTAAAAAAAAAAAAAAAAATACCAAATATTTCTATAATTTGACAACAATGAAAATATATGTCATTTAGCATATAAATAATTTGAAATATATGTTATGCAGGAGAAAACATACCTTAACAACTGTTGTACAAGTTGTAAGAGGGGGATAGTAGACCCTCCTTCATCACTATCTCTCTCAGGGTTAGGTTCTAATAAGTCAGATTTTGATGCTTCAGTCTTTTTATCACTCTCTGTATCTTTTACATAATCTTTTTCCCTGTCCTAGAAAATCAATATAAAACTGACACAATAAAAAGATAAGCTAGAAGACATTGGATTACATTTGTTTAATTCTACAAATGTAAACAAATGGAACAGAAATGAACATTTTCCGTAGTTTTAATTTGCGTTTAATTGCAACAAACTTTTCTAACTTGAACAGTTGATATTTGTATCATTTATTTTGCTACATTTTATGAAATGTGCAATCGACATCAATTGTGACCTTGTTGATCTGATTGTGATTTTTTACTAAAGGCTGTAGTTTGTTGTGTTTCATTTTAATTCCAAATGGCCGTTTAGCATTTCCACTACCAACTAAAAGATTCCACTTTCTTATACACTGTACATCTGAATGATAAAAGATTAATATCTACACAATTTCATACTCAAGTAAATAACACAACACACAATAACTATGTTTACACAGAATAAATTTATTCAAGTTATGAAAAGAAAGTTTAAACAGTAATGGACATCAATTCCATCAATACCACATATTATAACAATTTTCATGACATGGAAAAATTTGTAGAAAAAACAAGATGCTGCACGCTACGTCGTGCTAAGAATACCCCCACTCATTCATTTGTAAGTTGCACAGTAAACAGGAAATAGATGTGCGGTAAACCTGGAAAGAGGAGACATGGTACAAGTCACCATGCCAAAGCCATATATCAAATATAAAATCATTTCTTCCAGTAGAAGCTGAGATAACTGTTACGAAAGTTTTCATTACGGCAAACATGAAAAATTCTAAGTGGCACTGTAAACAGGAAGTAGATGTGAGGTAAACCTGGAAAGGGGAGACACGGTACAAGTGACCATGACAATGCCATATATCAAATATAAAGTCATTTCTTCCAGTAGAAGCTGAGATATCTGTTACGAAAGTGTGAACGGACGGACGGACAAGGTGATTGCAATATAGCCCCCTCTCTAAGAGTGGGGGTATAAAATGAATTTCGGTGGGTCTACATACTGATAGCTCACACATATTTTCATCGATCTCTTAAGTTAGAACTGCTGAAATTCGAATGGACAATATTTTTTGTAATTCTACCTTTTTGTCTTCAATGCCTTGAGCTTCTTTCCTAATTGCTGCATATAAAGCTGACTCCAGTCCACCATCAGACATCAAACTACCAACCAACAGATCTGTCATAAATCTCTGCCCAGGACTCATTGCTGCACAGTCACGATGTACTGTAAATATACATGTATCTTACTGTTGATAGCCAATGAAATTTGATTATTATGTCATTCATTGTATATACAATAAAATGACACTGTATATGTGGTTATTATAATGTCATTCATTGTATATACAATAAAATGGCACTGTAAATGTGGTTATTATTATGTCATTCATTGTATATACAATAAAATGACACTGTATATGTGGTTATTATTATGTCATTCATTGTATATACAATAAAATGACACTGTATATGTGGTTATTATAATGTCATTCATTGTATATACAATAAAATGACACTGTATTATGTGGTTATTATTATGTCATTCATTGTATATACATTAAAATGACACTGTATATTCAGTTATTATTGTCATTCATTGTATATACAATAAAATGACACTGTATATGTGGTTATTATTATGTCATTCATTGTATATACAATAAAATGACACTGTATATGTGGTTATTATTATGTCATTCATTGTATATACAATAAAATGGCACTGTAAATGTGGTTATTATAATGTCATTCATTGTATATGTTCCAGACCATACGCATATTTGGACCGTACGCGTACGGTCCGGACCGTATGAGTATACTCGTACGGTCCGGACCGTATGAGTATACTCGTACGGTCCGACCGTATGAGTATACTCATATGGTCTAGTACGAGCTGGACCATACGGGTATTTAGACCATATGGGTTTTTACAATACAAACATTATATCATAAACTTTTATTGAGTTTTAGAAACTACATTTATCATAATTATTATTACTTTAAACAAAACACCATCACCTCATGAAAAGTAAACAGTTTCTGAACTATAATTTTAATTGTCTACCTGAATCACATTTTCGCACAATCGTAACAACTCGGCCATTCTCGCTACCCTGCAAATAACCTCGTACGTAGTAGGCGGATAAATAGAACTACTTTTCACATGTCAGTTACATGAAAGTTTGATAAAGTTATATTTTAAAGAATTTTCTATATTTCAATTATTTTCATGGATAAAAGTTAAAGTATTAATTAGTTTGGCATGATTAGATTTTACTTAGTATGTCTTCCATATTGGATTTTCGTGGACTATATTTTTGTGCAGCTTAACTTCCGGCAAACAATTTAAGAAGAATTTCTACTATCTACGTACGTAACCCGAATAATCCAGTCGTTATATTACGCTCCCGCTGGTCGCTAGAAGCGGAGAGAATCGGAGACGGAAAGGGCTTGAATTATTCGAGTTATCTAAGTACGAGGTTATTTGCCGGATAGCGAGAATGGCCGAGTAGTTACGATTGATTTTCGCATGCACGCCCAGAGTGACACTTGCTGCTACAAGGAACGCCGGAATTTCTACACTTACATGTTTTGTTCATGCATGTTCCCTTGCATTTATATTTAAATTATGAGGTACTTATATTGCCGGAATCTAGCTGAATCAGTTTTTCCATTCATTAAAACATTAGTAATTCTCCCGGTCTTCTCACGAGTAATGATGGTTTTTGTAATAAAGTTCCTAAATATGCTTCAAATGTTTCTTCCCACATTCTGTTTACTGACGATTACTTTAATAACTTTATTCAATTTCAAACTAAATTCAGGACATGTAAGTTTATAATAGATTAAATTAGACTTATTTCTAAATTGTACAATTGCGATAATTAAAATATATTTTAGATTCGAATAACATTGATCTGTAAAATATTTTTGAAGCCTCGATAATCTCTTGAAACTAGGCAGACCGTACGCGTATGGTCCGACCGTACGCGTACGGTCCGACCGTATAGGTATTTTGAAAATATACGCATACGGTCCGGACCGTACGCGTACGGTCCAAATACGCGTATGGTCTGGAACATATATACAATAAAATGGCACTGTAAATGTGGTTATTATAATGTCATTCATTGTATATACAATCAAATGACACTGTATATGTGGTTATTATTATGTCATTCATTGTATATACAATAAAATGGCACTGTAAATGTGGTTATTATAATGTCATTCATTGTATATACATTAAAATGACACTGTATATGCGGTTATTATTATGTCATTCATTGTATATACAATAAAATGACACTGTATATGTGGTTATTATTATGTCATTCATTGTATATACAATAAAATGACACTGTATATGTGGTTATTATTATGGTACTTACATCTTGGTGTATTTTTGGCTTAATTACATATGGCAAAATTAAAGCGGTAAGAATAGGTTTGGTTTATGGTGTTTAACTCCACTTTCAACAATATTTCAGTTATATCGTGGTGGTTCAGATTTATTGGTGGAGGAAACCGAAAAACCCGGGAAAACCACCAACCAGTCGCAAGTCAGTGACAAACTTTATCACATAATGTTGTATCGAGTACACCTCGCCATAAACAGGGTTTGAACTCACAACTTTATTGGTGATAGGCACTGATTGCAAAGGTAGTTGTACATCCAACTACCATATAATCACGACCATGACGGCCCCCAAAGATAAAATACAAATGTAGGTAAGTAATATAACTGTTACTTAATATCCCAAGGTTATAGGATTCTATAGTAGATCACAACCTGGCTTAGACTCCTAAAATATACCTTATAAACAACCCTTACACAAAAACAAAAAATAAAATAAGGACCAACTAGACATTCAGGCCTAACACACTTCAAAACCTAAAGTACCTCGGACTGAAAGTTTCTGAGAAAGACTGCAGGCAACTGATGGAGAAAAAAAAAGAAAGAAAGAAATAATAATAACATTAAGTTTTCAAACATTGTTAGGGAGATTTAATATTGCAAGTTAAGGTTTGCTTCATAGTCCATTTTTGTTGTCCAAAGTTTTGCTCTTTAAGTTTTTACCATTGTAGTTGCTTTGTACTGGGATCATCTCTTCACTTAAAGATCCCAAGGGTACTCTGACTTTATCAATCGACTAATTCTTCTCCCCATTTTTTTCTCATTATACTAACCTCCTGCTGATAAAAGGGATGACAATGCCCTAGCTCTTTCTTCTGCTGTTGGTAACAGGATAGACCATCCACTCTGTAGTGCATTTTGGGCAGCTGACTGGACTGTGCTGATTACACCCTGGTTACTGGCAAGGGAAACAACTCTTTGTTTAAGACTGGTAACAAGAGGACTACCAATTCCTAGACCCAGTGAGTCTAAATACTCTGTTTGTGATATAGCAGCATGAAGCTAAAACAAGAAACCAACAATATTTTCATTCAATATTCAATAGTGGACTGTTCATGCTTAACTGTAAAATCACCTACAACATTTAACAGTTTATACATGTGAAAGTATTTTTATTTATTGGCACCAGTTTCCGTGGTTACTACAAATTACATTGATCCATGGATTCTTGAATTCGTGGTTTTTAAACACCACAGGCAAAAATCAATGGAAAAAATGCAGTTCGTTGGATTTTTATTTTCGTGGTTTAAATGGACCACGAAATCAGCGAAAAATTGGAACTCCACGACTAAGAATGATTTAACAGTTAATAATTAAACTAGCACACAAAACTACTATTGCATTTTCCCTTCCTACAAGCTAAAAGGTTCAAGATATCATTTCTGTTGATAAACTTTACAAAGCAAATATTTTCATATAAAGATTTTTTTTTTGCTTAGAAAATATTTTATTTTAAGTAACTAAACCCCTTGTATTCATCATCAATAAGGCTACAAATTGACATACATTAGGCTTCATTTTTTTTTAGATAATTCTAACCTAAATTTTCTAGGACCCTCATCCGTGTTGTAATAGTTAGCATATTTGCCTCTTGTGCGATAGATCACAGGTTTGAGCCCCTGTCAGGTTTAAGCCAAGACAATAAAATTGGTATTTGCTACTTCTCAATAAAGCATGCAGCATTACGGAATAAGAGCAAAGAATGGTGAGGTCAAAATCAGGACGATGTGTCCTAGTGGAGTGATGTGTCCTAGTGGAGTGATGTGTCCTAGTGGAGTGGTGTGTCCTAGTAGAGTGATGTGTCTATCTGTGGACTGTTGTTTCAGTGAGTTAGCATTATAAAATTTGACTCAGTATGTTGATCTAGTACAAAGCGGTCATCATTAAAATCATCTCATTGCAATGTATCTTGTTCTCGCCATGATATAGCTGAAAAATAGCTCCCTTGGCATTAAACAACAATCACCAACTCTCTTACTTTAAAATACCTATCTAGGCAATATTTTCATCTTAATACACATATAGTTATACCTGTCTTATGTGACCTTCCAAGGGAACAGTGAAATATGGTCACATAAGACAGGTGGTGGCTTAAGTCAGGTTTAATTGATATGAAATGCGCTGTGAAGGGAAATAAAAATTAAGGTAACATAATACAAGTATCACTTAATAGAGGTGGTCACTAAAGCAGGTTTGACT